>VZTI01002872.1:27333-40432 GCA_013397865.1 Struthidea cinerea | reverse complement strand
TGGGTTCCCTCCTCTTTTCCCTTTTTTTTTTTTTTTTTTTTTTTTTTACATCTGATAAGACCTTAATTAATTAATTAATTAATATCTTGCTCCCGGCATGGATGAGGCGGCACATTGGGCTTATTTTCATCTCTCGGCTCCCTGCAGCCCCCTCGTGCTCCCGAATCCGCCTTTTCCCAAAGAATTCCTGGGTGAAAGGGGAGTTTTAACACTATTTGTTGGTTACAAAACAGCGGAGTCACAGGAAAAACGATTTGGCCGGAGAGGATTTGGAGTCCTTCCCTGGAGGCAGGGAATTCATCCCTAAACCAACGGAATTCCACCTGATCCGGAATTTCATCTGATCCGTGCCTCAGGAAGGGTCTAATTTAGGACTTAATTGCCCTCAGATTTAGACTCGGTCTTGATTTGCCTTCCAGAGCCATTTCCGGGCTGCCCCAACGCCCACAAATTCCCTCCTTTCCAAGAACCCTCCGCACATCCCACGGCACCAAACCCAACCCTTCCTGAAAGGCTGCGCCCACAGCGGAGCCAAGGAGCAGAGCCCCGAATATCCCCCAAAAATCTCCGGATTCTCAGTCCCAACCCTCCCCCAGGAACCTCAGGATTCCCAATCCCAAAAACTCCCCGAGGAATCTCTGGATTCTGAATCCCAACCCTCCCCAAGGAACCTCAGGATTCCCAATCCCAAAAACTCCCCGAGGAATCTCTGGATTCCCAATCTCACACCTCCCTGAGGAATCTCAGGGTTCTCAATCCCAAAAGCTCCCCGAGGAATCCCTGGATTCCCGGACTCACCCAGCCGGTGCCGAGGGAGCAGCGGGAGCCGAGTGGATGCTGGAGCCGGGAGATTTGGGAACTTTTATAGGGTTTCAAAGCCCTGCCTTCTGGGAATGAGTCCTCCTGGCTGATGAGCTCATTCTTTCACAACCGCTCCTGCCCGGCCGGGTTTTACACGTAGGCACTTTCCAGAGAGGATTCCGAGTTTATTCCCCTGACTAATCCCATTGAACCATGGAATTCCTCCATGGATAAAGGCCAGACCCTCAAGGTCACGGATTTGCTGAAGACCCCGTTGAGGTTTGGGGGCTTGGTGTGGTTTGGTCCCACCTCAACCCATCCAGGAGTCGTTCCACAGCTAAAAACCCCCTGGATGTCTGTAATTCCTGGGATTTATTGGGAATTTGGGAGAGGGAGGGATAATTTGTGCTTCTCTCCCCTGCTCTTCATCCATGAATCCTCTGAAGCGGCTTTATTGGGATTATAAAAACCAGGGATGGGTTTTCCTGGGAAGAACTTCACGGAGTTCCTTCAACTTTCATTTCAGTTTGGAATCATTGGGAGGAATTTCCTGGAAGTTCCAGGAATTTCCTCCCGGGAAGGGTGGTCAGGGGCTGCCCAGGGAGCTTTGGAGGCGCTGTCCCTGGAGGTGTCCAAGGAATTCCTGGACACTCCTCAGGGCTCCGGGCTGGCTGGACAGGTGTCGATCCATCAGAAGTTGGACTCGATGACCTTGGAGGGCTTTTCCAACCTCAATAATCCTGGAATTCTCTGGACAAACCTCATTTTCCACGGAGATTCAGCTCCCACCCACCCAAATGCGATGGAGCGGGGAACTGAGTTTATCTCCAGGGATTTTCAACGATATCCAAGGTTTCTCCCAGCCAAGTGGAATTTGGGAACCAGCCCCACGGAATTCCAGAATGGAATTTAAAAAGGTGTTTCGACCCAGATCTGAAATACAGGGAATTCTGTGTGCGTGGTGCATTCCCTCAGGATTATTCCAGGGGGAAAAAAAAAAAAAAATTTATGGAGTGGAAAACCGTGAGAAATCCAATCCCGATCCCCCAAATCTCCGGGAGCCATCAGGACCCGGACCCGGAGCTGTGAGGGGAAGACGATTTCCCTCCCTGGAGACGCCGTGTCCCACCCAGACGGGGATTTCGTCACCTTTGGTCGTCCCGGGCCTCTCCCGGGCCGGTCTCCGCGGCTTTTCCGGAGCTTTTATCAGACCGAGATCCCGATGCAATCACTTCCAACAGGCTGAGCTGGTCCCACGTCAGCACCCGGAATCCCTGGGCAGCACATGGAAGCTGCTGCTCCCGGTGTGGAGCAGCTTCCTCCCTCAATAATCCATTGGCAGCACGAGGCCGGGATGCCCGGAATTCCGGAATTTTCCCCCCGAGCGGCACCATCCGTGCAATTCCCGTTTTCCCCCTGGGTCCTGCCTCGCTGTTTCCATCTGGGATAGGCTCGGTTTTAGTCTCCAGCTTTGGGAATACCCCAGCCCGAGCCCAAACCCTGACTCAGGCCTTCCCGGCTGCTCCGCTGGTGCCAATTCCAGCGGGAGCCGCGCTGCAGGCTGGAATTAGGGCACTTCCCAGACCTGCCCGGCTGCTTTCGAGGCAGCCTCGTGGTTGTCGGGGCACGGGAACCGAGATAAGCTCCTGGAATTCTGCCCTTCCCGCAGGGAGACGCGGGAAGGAGATCAGAGTCGTTAAAAATTTAGGGTTCAGCGTTGCCCCATCCCTGGAGGTGTCCGAGGAAAGGTTGGATGGGGCTCGGAGCAACCTGGGATAGTGGGAATTGTCCCTGGCCGTGGCAGGGGGGTGGAATGGGATGGTCTTGAAGGTCCTTTCCAACCCAAACCTTTTCCATGATTCTCTGATTTTCTCTGATTCTCTGAGTTTATTATTCCATGGTTTTATGCTGCTGTTATTCCACGGTTCCATGATTCTCTGATTCTATCATTCCGTGATTTTATGATTCCACAATTCTCTAATTCCATGATTTTCTGATCCCCTGATTCTCTGTGATTCCTGACTCTCTGATTCTATTATTCCATTATTTATGATTCTGGGATGCTCTGATTCCATCATTTCCTGATTCCCTGATTCTCTGTGATTCCACGATTCTCTGATTCTATAATTCCATGATTTTATGATTCCGTGATTCCCTAATTCCATGATTTTCCAATTCTCCGACTCTCTGCAATTCCATGATTCTCTGATCCCACAATTTTAAGATTCCCTGATCCCGGTTTTTGGCCCGGCGAGGCCGGCGCAGCCGAGTTCGGGAGCAGACAGGGAGTTTCATCACCTCCAACCTTCCACCCGAATTTCTGTGCAGCATTCCCAAGGGAATTCTCCTCCCCAGGTCGGAGCCTGGCGTTGTCCATCCCTCAGAGCCCCGGAGAGGGACAGGACACCTCCACGGGCTTGGGACATTTTTATTTCAGCAGCTCCAGAGGATTTCTGGAATATTTCGGTGCCAGATTTAAACCCTGGACTTGCAGCATCCAGGGATTAAAGACAAACACTTCCCATAGCTGGGAGGGAGAGACCTAAACCTAGTCCTAAACCTAATCCTAAACCTAAACCTAATCCTAAACCCGGTCTGGAGATGGGCCAGACCTTCAACTGGTTTGGATCCAGTCTGGAAATGCTCCGGAGGTCACTGGGCAGCAACCTCAGCACAAAAATTGTGGATATTCCTTAATTCCTGACCTTAAACTGGTGGATGTTGCCCAAACAGGCTGCAGAGTCAGCCCCTGGAAAGGGAGGGAATGTTTTTCCCGGAGGAGAGGTGGAATTGCTTTTCCCATCCCCGCGAATTGCACAAAATCTATTTTTAGCGGTGCGGTGAAATCCGCCGGAGCGAGGCCTTTGGGAAAACGACGGGAGAAACGTGAGGGAAAGGAGGGAACGTGGAGCTCCCAGTCCATCCCAAATCCCACTAATTCCAGGGATCGCGACACCACAGGGAAGAAAATTGCCGGCCCCAGCCCGGCATTCCTGGATGGGAATTGCTGCTCCAGATCCCACAGATCCCGAGCTTATCAGGGACTTTCCAGGTGTGGAGCAGGAGACGTGGCAGATTCCCAGCAGTTGTTCCAGCAGCTCCAGTCGGGAGCGGGCAGCTTGATCTGGGATGTCATGGAGGTGTCTCCATGTCTCCAAGGATCCCGGAGTTTTTTGCTTCCCTTCCCAAAAAAAAAAAGATCGGATTTTTGGGAAGCGAGGAGTCCTCACCTCAGGACTCCACGGATGCTCCTTGAGGTTTTCGCCACCCAGGATTTGGGGATTTTTGTGCAGGGATCAGATTTTTTGGAAGTGAGGACGCTTCCCTCAGGACCCCATGGATTCTCCCTGATTTCTCCCCCCGGGATCCGGGACCTTTGTGCACACAGGGAAGGCTCCGCGGGAACTTTTGCCCCGCTGGATTTCAGGCCCCGCCGTGACTCAGGAGTGGCGGAACCGGCCCAGCCTCGCCCGGAGCTCTCAGGAGGGTTTGGTCCACGCCCATCTCCTTCCCCATTATTGTGTCCATCACCGCTCCGGGCTGGACATCGGCGTGAACTCATCTCACGAGACAAAGGCTTAATGAGCACCTGCTGGATGGCTTAATTAGCACGTACAGGATCTCCCAGTATCGGTCTGGGGCAGAGCTGGAGACTCCCAGGACCTTTGCGGCTTCCCTGGAAGTGTCCAAGGCCAGGCTGGACCAGGCTTGGAGTGACCAGGGATGGGAGAACGTGTCCCCACACATGGATTGGAACTGGAGGAGCTTTAAGGTCCCTTCCAGCCCCAACCGTTCCATGATTCCAAACCATTCCACAATTCCAAACCATTCCACGATTCCAAACCATTCCACAATTCCAAACCGTTCCATGATTCCAAACCATTCCACGATTCCAAACCCTTCCACGATTCCAAACCATTCCACGATTCCAAACCATTCCACAATTCCAAACCATTCCACGATTCCAAACCATTCCACAGGACGGGGAGGGGAGGGCAGGGACCAAAGGAAACGTGAGAGGACGAGCAGGGACAGAGCGGCTCAGACGCTCTAATTTGTAATTAAAGAGCTGCAAATGAGCTGCAGACAAGAAAACTTCTCTCATTATGAGTCCAGCGAGGAGCAAATTCCCGATTCGGGTGATTTTACGGCGCTCAGGGCAAAATGAGAATGAAACTCCTCACCCGGGTCCCTCTTGCCTCACCTTGAAAGGGTTTTATTACTTAATTAACTCTTGGTTTCTCTAATTAGGAGCTCTTTGTTCTGGGCCAGGCTCGGGGGTGGTTAAGTCTGGCTTTAGGGTCAGAATAACCCCGGTGACTTCTCAAAGCTCAGCTTTTTGTGGCGTTTCAGCGCCACTTTCCCTCCCCCCACCCGTCAGCTCCAGAAATGCCCAGGTGATTTTTCCTGATTTTAGATGGGAAAACACCCCATTTTTAAGGATTTTCTGTGTTGGCCACACCTGAAAGGCAAAATTTCGGTGTTATCCAGGTGTTTTCCAGATGTTCTGCTCAACCTCCACGGCTTCAATCCTGCCAGGAACAGCCACAAAGATAAAGCAGGCACCAAATCCTCATAGAAATTCCAATTCGGGGCCTGAATCCACTTTTTTTGGGAGCAAAAACCCCACTTTATTCCAAATCCAAGAGGCTCCCTGACAACCTCCCTGCGGCACCGGGAGCACCAGGCAGCTGATACTCCAAAAAATGGGATTTTACCCTTTCCCAAGAGGTCAGGGAAGGCTGAACCATGGCCCTGTGTCCCAATTCCTCCTTGGGTGACCCCGAGGCTGCTCCACTTTTCCACCAGGTCCTGGAAAAACCTGGGAAAGGCTGAACTCCAACGAGTTCATTCCCGAGCTCTGGAGGGGGAATGAAGCAATTGGGAATTGGGTTCTTTGATGGGATGGCCGCTGGAAAAGTTGTGGGGTTTGAGTGAGGCAATCAGAGCCCTGCAGGAGAAATCAGGGATAGATTTAGGCTGGGAATTACCAGAGGTTTTTAAGGAGCAGAGAAGAAACTAGGACCAAATTTAGGCCGGGAATTAGGAGCAGATTTTCAAGGAGCAGCCCAGGAGGACTCAGGAACGGTCTGGGAAATCCAAAAATGGGGCACGAACCACGGAGCAAGCTTTGGGATGAGTTTGGGGGATTTATGGGGGAGGTTTTACAGCAGAGTCCCAGACCTGACTCAGCCCCGTGCGTCTCCTGGGAGCCGGGAAACTCAGCCAGGGACGGGAGTTTTATAGGAATTGTCTGGATCCTGGGAAGCTCAGGAATCGTGGAATTATGGAATTGGTAGGGTTGGAAGGGATCTTAAAAATTATCTCATTCCAACCCCTGCCACGGGACACCTTCTGCTGTCCCAGACGGCTCCAGCCTGGCCTTGGACATTCCCAGGGATGGGGAATCCATGGAATAACCCGGGCCAGGGCCTCCCCACCCTCACACAGAACAATTCCTTCCCAAAATCCCACCCAAATTCCCACTCTGTCACCCTGACCCCATTCCCTGTGGTTCCTGAGGAAAAATCCCTCTCCAGCTTCCCCGGAGCCCCCGCAGATCCTGGGAGAGGCTCCGAGGTCTCCATGGGCTGAACATTCCCAGCTTTTGCAGCAGTGGGAACAGGAGGCTGGGCAGGGGGAGTGGGATCCCTCCCCGATCTCCCGGGAATGCTCTTCCCGATGTCCCCAGGACCCCCCAGGCCTGGGACAGGTCAGGGACAGGTTCTGCCCACCAGGACCCTCGGGTCCTTCTCCAGGGAGCCGATTCCCAGCAGGACACCCCAGTCTGCGCTGGTGCCTCGGGTTCTTCCCGGATCCGGTGGCAAAAAAGGGGTTGGGCTGAGCCAAATCCAAAATCCAAACTTTTCCTGGAGAGAGAGGGAGAGAGGGAGGATCCAAAGGGATTTTCCAGAGCCAGGAGCTGCTTGTGCGGGCCAATGCTGCGCTCTGGTGGTTGGGGACACTCGGGCCCGTTGGTGACACTCGGCCCGTGTCCCCTCGTGGAAAAGGGACATTGAGGGGCCGGAGCTGGGAACGGGGCTGGAGCAGCAGGAGAAGGGTCTGGAAAATCCTGAGGGAGCTGGGGGGGCTCATCCCCGAGAAAAGGGGGATCCAGGGGGAATTTCGGGCTCTTCCTGGGGGGAAATGGGATCTGATCCCAGGGAACGGGGCCAGGACAAGAGGGAACGGCCTCGAGCTGTGCCAGGGGAGGCTCAGGGTGGATATTTGGGAAAATCCCTCCTGGAAAGGGCGGCCAGGCCTTGGAAGGGGCTGCCCAGGGAGGGTTGGAGTGGCCATCCGCGGAGGTGTCCGAGGGATTCCTGGGCGTTGGTCTGGGTGTCCAGGTGGGGATTGGCCCCAGGTTGGACTCGATGATCCTGGAGGGCTTTTCCAGCCTCAGGGATCCTGGGATTCTGCCCTTTGCTCCACCTGGAAGCTGCCGCCAGGTGAAGGTGGAGGAAAGGAGCCAAAGCAGGGCCCTGGAATGGAGGAGATGAAGGAGGGAGGTCAAAAAAACCCCAGGAGGAGGAGCCAGGTGGGACCTCGGGGTTCCGCCACCTTGCCTTTAATAAATCGGGAACGCGAAGGAGCCGCGGTTCCGGAGGATGAGCCAAGGCCCCAGGAATGCAGAGCTCCCTCCCTGCTCCAAAAATAGAAACTCGGCAGCAGAACAAAAGGAGACAGAAGATAAAAAAGGTGAATTTTCAAGGTGGGGTCCGGGGTGTTGGGTTGAAGCCTGGAGTGATGTAAAATCAGCCCTGCTCCGTGAATTCCTCCCTAGGAAGCTCCATCCAGCGCCTGGCCACCCTTTCCAGGTGGAAATTCCTGCTGGTGTCCCACCTGCCGCCGTCCAGACCTGGATAAAAGTCATATAAATAATAGATCAATAATAATATGTAATAATAGAAATATATTTCTGTAAGAAATTATAAAAATAATACCTATTTATGATTTATATCCACATAAATATGGAACACGAACTGCTTGTTCTGGTCAAAGGGAGGTTCACACCTCCTCCAGCATTCGGAGCTGAAAACCACGCGGGAATCGTGGCTTCGGATCAAAGAAATGATTCCTGCCGGAGAGAAGCCACAACAAAGCCGCGTTCTTGCGGTTCAGGTGGAGCTGAACACTCAGAGCTGAGCAGGAAAAGTCTGGATTCGTTCCAGGTGGAGAATTCCATGAAAAAGGGAGGATTTCTCCCTCTCTGCTTCTTCCCCCCATGTGGGGCACAATTACCCAACAGCTCCCAAACTTCCTGATTCATTTTCGTGTCCGAATTATTCGGGGCCCTTTCTCCTGGCCACAAAAACTGCCCGGGCGGGGCCGTTTCTCCCAGTTCACAAGAAACCACATTTTTTAATAAAAAAAAATTAAAATGCTCAGGCCCTGCCCCCCTCCCTGTGGGTTTGGGCTCCGTGTCGGTGTCACCGGGGCTGGGCATTGTTTTGTCCCGGTCCCTCTGAGCTCTGCTGGAGGCAGCAGGGACAAATTGCCCCTTTTTGGGGTTATTTGTGTCAAAATGAACCCATAAAATCTCTGAGCAGGTTTTTAGTGACCTAAAAAAATTAATTCCTGGTTTTAGAGGTTTTTTGATCTGAGTGAGATAAGGAGCTGAATGGCTGGGGAAGTCACGCGGGGCTGGAGGAAGTTTATCAGCTCCTGGAGCTTTTTGTCGCCTCTGGCTGCAGGTGTCCCCACACGGATCCCGAGGCTGTCACCTGCCCCCGGAGCAGCGGGAATGTGGCACCCGGTGACGCTCAGGTGACCGGGAGAGGTGAGGCACAGCCGGGTTGGGTGGCAGCCCTTGCACAACCAGCTCAGCTGTCACCCCAAAATAAACTTCCTTCTGAAAATCACGTGGCACTTTCTCAGTGATTCAGCTCCGTATCTCACACAGATTCAAATAAATCCTCGGGAAACCAAGAGATGAAATTTTTTTAAGTCACCAAAAATCTGCTCAGAGATTTTATGGGTTCATTTTGACACAAAATAATCCCAAAAAGGGACAATTTGTCCCTGCTGCCTCCAGCAGAGCTCAGAGGGACCGGGACAAAACAATGCCCAGCCCCGGTGACACCGACACGGAGCCCAAACCCACAGGGAGGGGGGCAGGGCCTGAGCATTTTAATTTTTTTTTATTAAAAAATGTGGTTTCTTGTGAACTGCGAGAAACGGCCCCGCCCGGGCGGTTTTTGTGGCCAGGAGAAAGGGCCCCGAATAATTCGGACACGAAAATGAATCAGGAAGTTTGGGAGCTGTTGGGTAATTGTGCCCCACATGGGGGGAAGAAGCAGAGAGGGAGAAATGCTCCTTTAATTATGAAATTCTCTGTCAGGAACGAATCCAGGAACGAATCCAGACCCTTCCTGCTCAGCGCTGTGGGACAATTTCTTCCTGCCGATCCCAAGGAGAGCTGAGAGGGACCAGGACAAGACAATGTCCAGCCCTGGTGACATCAACACTGAGCTGGAGCCTCAGGGAGGGGAGAGAATGTGAGGTTTTTATTAAAAAAACAAAGATTTTTATGGATAGCGAGATATCCAAGGAGGGGATCCATTTTCCTGTTTTCCCTCAGTGGAACCAAATCCCTGCCCAAAATCTGGGCAAACACCCCCAAAATCCGGGCATTGCGGGGTGGGTGAGAGGCAACCACGGAGCCGGAGAAGCCCATGGAAAATCCTTCCCAAATCCAACGCTGCCACAAATTATTGGGACAACCCCATCCCATTTCCAAGGGTGGCTTTGGAAAAAATGACAGCTCATTTTGGGGTGGGATCGGTGGTTTCCAGGGAGAACACTCCCTGCAAGAGGGGATGGTGGGAGGGACTTTTCCATAGGGAACTGGAGCGGCGGGAAAAGGGGGAATGGGTTAAAAGCGAAAGAGGGGAAATTTAGGTTGGATTCGGGAAGGAATCGTGAGACCCCCCCCCAGGCCATTCCCAGGGATGGAAAAACCCCCTGGAAAGCCATTCCTACACATCCAGGGGTTCGCTCCCCGAAAACAGCCCGAGGCTGGGGCTGCTGCTCCGGATGCCATCGAGGCTTCCCGTGCCAGGCGGGATTATCCCGAGGTAATTACGCGGGCTCTGGGAAGCTGACATGGAACCACTCATTGTCAGGGATGAGTCGGCGGCTCCGACTCACTCCAGGAGGGCCGGGAGTTAATGGGGCCCTGGCGGCTCCCAGGCACCTCCGGCGGCCCTATAAAAGCTCTCCCGGAGCTGGGACGCGCTGGTCACCTCTGGAAGTTCTTCCCACCCCTGGGAGCTGGGTGAGTCTGGTTCCTGAGCCTCTGGAGGTTCTGGGACAGGGAATTAGGGAATTCTTTATTCCGAGAGTGGGGGTGGGCTGGATTGGGTTGCTCAGAGAAGATTCCCCATCCCGGGAAGTGTCCAAGGGCAAGTTGGACAGGGCTTGGAAGCGGGACTTGGGTTTGGTGAGATCCAAGGTGGATTTGGAAAAAACGACAGCTCGTTTTGGGGTGAGATTGGTGGTTTCCAAGGAGGACGTTCTCTGCAAGAGGGGAGTCTGCAAAGGGACTTCCCATCAGGAGCTGGAGCGACAGGAAAAGGGGGAATGGGTTAAAAGTGAAAAGATGGGAAATTTAGGTTGGATTTGGGGAAGGAATCGTTCCCTGTGAGGGCGGGGAGGTCCTGGCCCGGGTTATTCCATGGATTCCCCATCCCTGGAAGTGTCCAAGGCCGGGCGGGAGCCACCTGGGACAGCAGAAGGTGTCCTGTGGCACGGATTGAGATGATCTTTAACGTCCCTTCCAACCCAAATCGCTCTGGGATTCCATGATTACGAAATTCAGATTTATTCCTGATTTTTCCATATAAAACCTGATATTTGGGAGAGGTTTTCAAAACCGATTGGTTGGAATTGGGAGAGGACTCTCGATGTTCGCTGCTGAGCATCTGAATCCCAGATTTGATGCTGAAAAAGGGGAATTCAGGAGCGAGGGAAGTTTGTTCATTAAATTAATGAATTAATTAAATTAATGAATTAATTAGGGGGTTTTGCATTAATCTGGGGGCTGTTTGATTTGGGGGGTGCCCGTACAGCTCTGCTGTGTCGGGCCACACAATCCCAGAGGAGCTGGGAGCAGCCTGGTGCCACTGTGGCCTCGCTCCCCTTTAATTAACTTTCCTTCATTAACGAGCTTGAACTTTGGGGGGGCTGGGAACCCCCGCCCTGGGTGGCCTCGGCCTCTCCAGCTGCGGCAGAGGTGGCCAGAGGTTCAGAGCTCCTTGGGGCTGGGATTTCTCCTCGAAGCAATCACCAGGAGGCCACAAAAAGAGGGAAGGGAGGGTTGGGGGATTGGATTTAAGGATGGAAAGCAGCTCCAGGATCAGTTTGAGATCCAAAATCAGCTCCCTGTGGAGCTCCAGGGATGGGGAGGGGGTCACAGCCGGTGACAGGGGACCATGAGGGCTTTGAGAAGATATCGAGTGACTTCAAGTCAGATCTTCAGCGATGTCCTCACCACGCTGGTGGGACATTCAGTGCTGGGTGTCCCCAAATGTCCCCGGTTTGGATTCAGGCCGTGGTTCAGAGTTAAAAACGAGCGGTTGGGTCCCTCAGGTGCTGCTGGGGCTGTGCTGGGACGGTGGCACAGCTGGGACGTGTTCCCGAGGTGTGGGGACCACAAGGAACTCGCCTGTCCAGGCTTCCTCAGGCGTCACCGAATGGGTTGGGTTGGGAGGGACCTTAAAATTCACCTCATTCCAACCCCGTTCGTGTTATTCCTGTCCTGCCCAAGGGTCCCCAAGGTGTCCCCGAGACCTCCCACCTGTGCT
This sequence comes from Struthidea cinerea, assembly GCA_013397865.1. Classification (NCBI taxonomy): domain Eukaryota; kingdom Metazoa; phylum Chordata; class Aves; order Passeriformes; family Corcoracidae; genus Struthidea; species Struthidea cinerea. The sequence continues at coordinate 28,826 of VZTI01002872.1, read as the reverse complement.
GGGACCATGGCACAGCTGGGACGTGTCCCTGGGGTTTGGGGACCGGAGGCTTCCTCAGGCATCACCGAATGGGTTGGGTTGGGAGGGACCTCAAAGCCCACCTCACTCCAACCCCATCCGTGTCCTTCCAGTCCCGCCGAGCCTCCCCAAGATGTCCTGCTACCTCCACCAGCACCTCCCTCCTCTCTACCAGCACCCCGTGGCACTGTCCCCTGGCGTCCCCTTCCCGGCTCAGCGCTGGCACTCCACGACCTGCATCCCCCAGGCCGCGCCCGGCCACGTCCCCCAGCAGCGGGCGATCTCCTCCAGCGTGTGCCAGCAGCAAAGCGTCACCCAGGCCGTGCCCCGCCAGCTCTGCGGACCCCCCTGCGTGCCCCAGCGCCTCCCGCAGCAGCAGATTGTCCCCAGGCACGCGACCACCTGCGTGCCACCGCAGCAGCGCGTCACCGGCGGCGCGGGTGTCACCCAGTGCGTGCCACACCAGGCGGGGGTGACCCAGTGCGTGCCGCAGCAGCTGTGGGTGCCACAGCAGTGCCCGCCCGTCCTCCAGCAGCAGAAGATGGTCCCCAGGTGCGTGACGACGTGCGTGCCGCAGCAGCGCGTGACCGACGGCGCGGGCCTCGCCGGCGTCACCCGGTGCGTGCCACAGCAGCTGCAGGTGGCCCAGCCCGAGCGTGTCCCCCAGCAGAAGGTTGTCCCCAGGTGTGTCACCACCTGCGTCCCGCGGCCGCCGTACGCCACCAAGGGCGTCCCGCAGCAGCAGAGTGCCACCAGGTGCGTCCCCCAGCAGTGCGTGACCACCTTCTGTCCTCAGCAGGGTGTCCCCAGGTGCGTCACCACCTGCGTCCCCCAGCAGCGCGCGGCCCAGCGCGTCTCCTACCAGTGGGTGACGGCGCCTGTCCCCCAGCAGCAGCAGCAGAGCGTCGCCCCCCGTGTCCCCCAGCAGTGGCACAGCCGGTGCGTCACCAAGTGTGTCCCGCAGCAGTGTGGCACCGGCGGGGCCAGCATTTGCGTCCCGCAGCAGCAGAGCGGGGCAGTTTGTGTCCCCCAGCAGTGTGGGACAATCTGTGTCCCCCAGCAGTGTGGGACAACCTGTGTCCCCCAGCAGTGTGGGACAATCTGTATCCCCCAGCAGTGTGGGACAACCTGTGTCCCCCAGCAGTATGGGACAATCTGTATCCCCCAGCAAAGTGCCACCAAGTGTGTCCCCCAGCAGTGTGGGACAATCTGTGTCCCCCAGCAGTGTGGGACAATCTGTGTCCCCGAGCAGTGTGGGACAATCTGTGTCCCCGAGCAGTGTGCCACCAAGTGTGTCCCTCAGCAGTGTGCCACCAAGTGTGTCCCTCAGCAAAGTGCCACTAAGTGCATCCCCCAGCAAAGCGTGACCAAGGGTGTCCCCCAGCAAGGTACGACCAAGTGTGTCCCCCAGCAGTGTGCCACCAAGTGTGTCCCCCAGCAAAGTGAGCGGAACAGCGTCGTGCAGCGAAGGAGCA
>VZTI01002872.1:7218-19954 GCA_013397865.1 Struthidea cinerea | reverse complement strand
GGCGCTGCCGGCGCTGACCAGCGGCTACTCGCTGCCCCTCCGCGGGGCCACCGAGTGCCCCCCGCAGCAGAGCTTCGCCCACTCCTTCCTGCAGGAGTGCCTGGGCGGCGTGGCCCCGCACCGCTGCTCCAAGGGGTACCCGACGCAGGAATGTGTCGCCTGCTACTCCTCGGAGCAGCGCCTGAGCACCGCCCGGAGCGGCCTCGCCGTCAAGGAGGCCAAGGAGTGTTGTCCCCCGCACAAACCGGCGGCCAAGGGCTCGCTGCTGCAGGAGGGGACCAAGGGCAAGAGCTCCTCCGCGCAGCACCTGAGCAAGTCCCGCTGTCCCCACCCCCGCGGGTCCCCGCGGCCCTCCCGCCTGTCCGCGGCGGGGGCCAAGCGCTCCGGCCACCCCAAGAAAAGCCGCTGCGCTTCCAAGTGGCTCTGGTGAGGGAGGAGCAGGAGCGGCCGGGAATCCCGCGGGAGATGGAGCTGAGGGCTGCGGTGATTCCCCCCTCCATTCCCAGTCCTGCCCCCCAAGCCTGGTTTTACCCCTTATCGTGCCCGTGTTAAGCTCCCAGAGTGAATTCCCTGTTTTATTTGGCCCCGAATTCGGATCTTCCAGCGCCAGGAGGGTGTTGGGGAGAGGCTGAGGATCTCTGAGCCGCTTGGAGCCTCCACCCAAAGCCTTCGTGACAGCGTTTGCACCCTGTTTTTACTCTTGTGGGATCAATTCTACGCTGGTTGTGCCACTCGCATTAAACTCAGGTTGCAGCTGATTCCTGCTCTCTGCCTGATTTATTTTCCATCTTTCAAACCTGCTAATTCCTGCTCCTGGGAAAAAAAAAAAAAAGCCCCAAACGTTCTATGTTGTTACACCACTCCTTTGTGTAAAATAAGGGAAATAATCACAATTTTAGGGCTGGGTTCGCCACCACGGGTTTACTGTGGGAAGGGGATGATGTTCCTCACAGGAATTTCTTCCCAGTATCCAACCTAAATTTCCCCCCGTCAATCTGAACCTGTTCCCCCTTGTCCTGGAACTCCAGGCCCTTGGAAAAAGTCGCTCCCCACGTTCCCTGCAGCCCCTTCAGGCCCTGCAAGGCCTCAATGGGGTCACCCCAAAGCATTTCCCAGCTGAACATCCCCAATTCCCTCAGCCTTTCCTCCCAGCAGGAGGGAAAAAAATGGGGAAAAGGGGATGGATCAGCAGGAAAAGGTTTAATTGTAAAAATCTGAGCTCCCGATTCCGCGGATTTGCTCCCGATACGGGAGTTGTGCTGAGAGGACAAAATAAAAACCCGTTGTTCCCAAAAAAGCCGTGGAATTGTGCCGCAATTCCGCTCTCTCCACCTGAGGACGATCCTCGGGCTCTCCTGCCGCCCTTTTCCTCCCTCATCCAGAGGTTTTCCCGGTGGGATTTGCCCCATGGAAAAGGCGACAGGGAGCCCCCAAAGCGCCGCGGGGCGGTGCTGCCGCCTGGTGGCGACAGGGGCGAAGTGCGGCAGGAATTCCGTCCTCATCCCATTCCCGGTTCCCATTCCCGATTCCCAGAGGAGTTCCCGCGCAGAGGCGGCCCCGCTTCCAGAAGTCAAACGGGAATTTTGCTGGATTCTCCTTCCCACGAGGAAAACTGGGAGGTTAAAATGAGTTCCCGCTCCGGCGGGGTTTGGATGCTCTGCAGTTTAAGCGGCGTAGGAATAAAAATTCCAATTTTTTCCAGAGATTTGGGCTGGTTTTAAGGATGGAGACTCCAAGCAGGGATTGGTTCAGGAGCCTCCAAGAGATCCACGAGCTGCGTGGAATTATCAAAGGGCATGAAATAGGATTTTCACCGTTTTCCCAGAAATCCGCAGAGCTCGGTGGGATCAGCCTCAACTGGGAAGGAGGAATTCAAAGGCTGATTTTTTTTTTTTTTTTGGAAAACTCCGTGAGAACCTGGAATTGTCTTTTGGGGCGGGATGAGGGAAATAATCCCGATAATGAGGTTCCCACGCAAGGAGGGGATGTCAAAACCTATCAGAAATAGTCGCGGGTAATTTATGCGTGCAAAGTGTTTTATCCTTGTAATATAAATAACAAATTATCCCAGAAAAAGCTCCTCGGGGCTCGGAGCAGCTCTGGAATGTTCCCTCTTGGATGGAATAAATTTATTCCACAAATAAACAGGGTGTTGTTCTCCAGCCCAGCTCCAGGTGTTTTGCATATTCCTTAAGCAAAACAACCGATTTCTCCTCAAAAATCACCCCAAAACCGGCTCCAAAGCGGCTCCAGCTCAGCCTGGGGGGATTTCCAGGGGCGGGAATTGATTCCCAGGAATTTCCAGCTGGAATTTCTTCCCTGAGCACCGGAACAGATTGTTCAGGGAATGTTGGAATCCCCCTCAGTGGGGATATTCCAGAGCCGTCCCAAAAGTCCCGTGCCAGGTTGGAGGGGGATCCCTTCCAGCCCCACCCATTCCGGAATTCCGGGATTCTCTCAGCTCCGAGGACCCACCCAAATCCTCGGAAAATCAGCAAAACTCCACGAAATTCATCAATTTCCCGGCATCCACAGGATTAAAAATTTTCCTTCATTTTTCGGTCTCCCTCGAGGCACTTTTAGCCCAAGGAAAAGTTGGGATGGGGCTTGGAGCGAGCTGGGATAGCGGGAAGTGTCCCTGCCCACGGAAAAGGGTTGGAATCTGATGAGATTTAATCCCCTTCCCACCCAAACCATCCCAGGATTGGAAATCCAGGCAGAAACGGTAAAATCACCTCTGGAATTAACTTTTCCTGCAGAAACCCGACGGGAATCCTGCGGGGTGTAACAGGAATTCCCACGGAAAACGGAATAATGCGGGTAAACAACCCCAAAACAATTAAGAGTAATTAAGATTATTACACATGAGGGGAGGGCAATTAAAACCTCGCGCCCAAAGGTTGCCTCAGCTTCCTGGAAGTTCGGGAGGTCTTATAAAACTCCAAGGATTCGGGGCTCCCCCGGCCATTCCCATCGATTCCTTCCTGGAATTCTGGTAAGTCCCTCTCACCTCCCTTCAATAATTTGGGGAAAACGAGCTGGGGTTTCACGGGAATTCCGTGGCTCCAAAAATTCCAAGGGAGATTCTCTGCTGGGAATTATTTCGTTGGATATTTGGGGTGAGTCCAGCCTTAAAAATATCCATGGGGACTGGAATTCTTGTTAAAATCCCCCCCCAAATCTGCTGGAATGTTGTTATTGTTAATTAACAATAAATAACTGCAGTTTAAAAGTCACTTTAATTTTAATGCCGGTGGGATTTGGATCAGCTTGTCATAAAATCATGGAATATTTTGGGATGGAAGGGATTTTAAAGGTCAGGTCATCCATAAATCAGGATGCTCAGTAACATTTTATTCATATTTTTCACCAAAAAATTGGAGAAAACCTGAGATTTTCCTTTTTTCCCCCCCAAAATTTTATGATTCATAAATTAGATCTATTTTTCTATGGGATAAAAAGGGAGGAAAACCTTCTTTCCTTCTTTTCCTGCCAGAATGATCCAAACCAGAGCCCATTTTCCCTAAAAAGTTGTTTTTCCCCAGTTTCCAGCTGGCCGGGGAATTTCTTTGGAGCAAAACTCTATTTTTTGGGAAGAAGAAACTCCAATTCCGTTGCTTCCCCACCCAAAAACTTTGGGAATTCTCTGAAAAGAGCATTTGGTCTCCATGGAAAACCCCACGAGATAAACAATGGGATTCCCCTGGACTTTTCCAGCAGAATCTTTGGAGAGAAACAGGAATTTGAGGACTTAACCCAACACCTACCTCCGAAGGAGCCTCTGGAAGAGCCTGGATTCCTCCAGGGACAAAAATCAAGGGATTTTTATCGGGAATCATCCACATCCCACAGCTTTTAACCCTGACAGGTAAATCCCAGGAAATATTCTGGAATTAATTCCACAAAAAGGTGGATTCAGGGTCCAGGGGGGGAAAAAAAATTGGGCACCAAAATTCCCTGTGGAGTTCTCGGCTCTCTGGAATTCATCTGGAGGTCCCTGGAGGAAGGATTTTCCCAGGAATTCCGTGAGGATGGCACGGAAATCAGGGATTCTGGAGCTGTCAGGGACGCTCCGGACGTGGATCCGGAGCCGGGAGCGATCCCAGGCTCTGGAATCTGCTCCGGGTAATTATCCCAGCGAGGGCTGGGCACGCTGAGATAAACAAACCGTCCCGGGAAGGGATGGAAAATCATGGAATTGTGGAGTGGATAAAGCCAGGGTGGGGTTTTTTGGGAAGGTTGAGGCAGGTGGGGAAAAGGGGAAAAGCTGGAATTGAGCCGGGAGTTCGGTTTAAAAGTAACATAAAAAAATTAAATAATTTTTTAAAATATAGTATTAAAAATTAGATCTATTAAAAAAAAAACATTTAAAAATTAAAATAAAAAATAAAATTTAAGAAGCGAAATTTAAAAATTAAATAAAAATGTAAGAGTAACACGAAAAATTAAATCATTTCTTTAAAAATAAAACAAAGAAGTTAAGCAAAATTTTAAAAAATAAAATCCAAAAGTGAAATGAATTTTTTTAAAAACCAGTGAAAATTAGACAGAGTTTTTAAAAAATAAAATTTAAAAAAATGAATGCAATTTAAAAAATTCAATGAAAATTAAATTTAGAATTAAAAATAAAACTAAAAATACACGCAAGCATTTAAAAATAAAATTTTGAAATTAAACTAAAAATACAATTGAAAATGGAACTAAATTTTAAAAATAAAATAAATATTCACTAAGGCAGGGTTTTTTTCCACTAAATAGGAATAAACTGTGTAATTCCAGGACATTTCTGCTGCTCTGGCTGCAGGTTCTCCGGTCGTTTCTCCCAGATGTGCTCAGAATTCCAGGGGCAGTGCCCGCGGCCGGCGGCCTCCAGCTCCAGCCATCCCTGCGTGGTTTCCTGCGGCGCTTCCCGAGTCATCATCTTCCCTCCTCCCGTGCTCGTGACATTCCCGGGGCCCATCCTCAGCACCTGCCCACAGGAGACGGTGCTGGGATCCTCGGGAATGCCGGAGGGAGGAGCGGGAACCTCCCTGAGATCCCACGGAGCGGAAATCCCGCGTTCCGGGGCATTCGTCCCAAAATTCGGCTCCAGGCCCATCCTCAGCGTGGACCCACAGGAGGCCTCGGGAATGCTGGAGGGAGGAGCGGGAGCCTCCCGAACCTCCCTGAGATCCCTGGGAGCGCAAATCCCACGTTCCGGGGGGTTCGCCCCGAAATTCAGCCCCCGGCGAGCGTCGCGCTGCTCCTACATCTTTAATTCCCGTTGGATCCACCCCTGCAGGAGAAGCAGCTGCGGGAGCCAGCAGCCGGCTGGGAACGGGAGCGAGGAGCAAATTCCAGAGCTGGAAAAGCCAGAAACGGAAAACGCGGATGCAGAGAAGGAGGAAAAACAGGTCTTGGAAGAGTGACACGGATCCAACCCCAATCCAAAGGCTCCGGAGACTCCTCCAAAGCGGATTTGGGAATTTGAGTTCAGCTTAAGCTGGGTTTTTTAAGGTTGGGTGTTTTTAAGTTGGGTTTTTTTCCCCTCAGACATTCCCAAGCAGCGGAATAAAGCCATTAAATTCCCTTTTCTCCAAATTTTGGGATAACCTGACGCTCGGAATCTGATTTGTGGGAGCAGTTTGTTCCTTTTCTGTGGTTTTCCAGGGAAATCGAGGCAGGCACTGATTGGGGAACACCGCGAATGTGGTCAGACCTGACAAAGCCTTTCCCTGCCAGGCCTAATTAAGCCTGACTTAGCTTTTATGGGAATTACTCATCAGGAAATTCCCTTTTCCCTGGGATAAACACAAACACAATCCCGTCACTGCTTCCTGGCTTTCACTTTCACCGCAGGAAAGTCGGGCAAGGGAATAAATCGATCTCCTTAGAATTAATTTTAATAAAAAGGGAAAAAAATTATTTGTGGAAATGAATTCATTTTATATAAAAATTAACACCTTGGAAATGTTTGCCCAGAAAAATGTGGATTTTTCCATCCTGGAAGTGTTCCAGGCCAGGCTGGAATAACCTGGGATAGTGGGAGGTGTCCTTTGCCCATGGATCTGGATGATCTCACCCAAACCATTCCAAAATTCCAGGATGAAAGTGAAGAATCTTCACCTGGACCTGCGTCCTTTACTTCAAAATTTATTTTATTTTATTTTATTTTATTTTATTTTATTTTATTTTATTTTATTTTATTTTATTTTATTTTATATTATTTTATTTTATATTATTTTGTTTTGTTTTATTTTATTTTATTTTATTTTATTTTATTTTATTTTATTTTATTTTATTTTATTTTATTTTATTTTATTTTATTTTATTTTATCCTCGTTCTTTCCCTTCCCATTAAAATCTTTCTGCATTATCACAGCAGTTTCCTGGTTTTCTTTTCCAGGGAAATTTTCCTAACTGGGAAAGCTGGATAAATTCCAAATCCCCGGGGGGTTTTTGGGGGGCTGGGGAGGTTTGAGAGCTGCCCTTGAACAATTGGAATTTTGGAATTGCTCACCAACCTCAGGGTGGGCTCCTCCTTCGGGGACCAGCCCCAATCCGGGGGGTTTTCCCTTCAGAGGGAAAAGGGATTGTGGAGAACTCGTCAGGGACGTTAAAACAGCTCCTAAACAGCCGGGAGGCAGAATTCCAACCTCTGAGAACGCTTTTCTCGTGTTTTTGCTGGATTTCCCTTCCCCCCGTGCCCTTCTCTGTGCTCCTCCACCTCACCTGGGCGTCCGAGTGCGGAACGGGAAGTTTTTCCACGCTCCCGGTTCCCTGCAAGCCTGTTCCCGCTAAAACAATCCCCTCAAACATTCCCTGCCTATCCCCATTTAGGTTTTTCCCTTTGCATTTTGGGAACTCCCACAAATCCCCTTGTTTATCCGGCCCCCATTTGCGTGTGCCCCACTTTCCCGCTCCCGTTCCTGATCCCGGCGATGTTGTAACGATCCCAATATCTCGGCAGATCAGCCTGTGAGCCGTGGCTCGCCCTCCCCAAGCCGGGGGCAGCTCAGAGATCCCACAATTCTTGTTTGGCTCGCGGAGGGAAGGTTGGGAAAATTCTGGCAATGAGGTCACGGGCGGGGCGGACCCCAAAACCTCGGGACTGACTCATCGGCTCCAGCGGCTCCACCCCATCCAGCTCGAGGAGTTGGACGATCTCCAGTTCCACACGGGGCTCAGGAAGAAGAGGAACAGAAATTGTTCCTTTTTTAGTTTGTTTTGTTTTGTTTTTTTTTTAAGGAAGATCCCAGAGTTATTGAGGTTGGAAAAGATCTCCAAGGTTGAGCCCGAGCTGTGTCCGATCCCAGACCAACGTCCAGGAATCCCTCGGACACCTCCAAACCTCCCTGGGCAGCTCCTTCCAAGCCCTGGCTGCCCTTTCCAGGAGGGGAGCTGGCCTGTTTCTCCTGATTTTCATGGGATCCCAGGATGGTTTGGGATGGAAGGGATCTCCAGGATGATCCAGATCCCTCGCTCCCTTTCCGATATCCCATCCCACAACTCCTCCTCGCAGGCCTTTCCCTTTCCCCTCCTCCTGACCCAGTAAAATTCTCATTTATTAGGGGAAAACTGGTACCCAAAAGTGACCCAGCCTGCCCAGGGATGCTCCATCCGAGGGTGGATCCGAGGCTGGGACACACCCAGTTATTAATAGGGTTATTCCCGATAACCTGTCATTATAGTCCCAATATTGCACAGCGGCAAAATTCAGGATGAGGTCAGGGAGATCAAGGCTTGGCCCAGACCCAGGGGAAGGGACGGGGCTGCTTCTCCTCCTTAAATCCCTTTTCAGGCCCAAGAATCACAAAATCATGGAATGGTTTGGGTTGGGAAGGTCCCTAAAGATCATCTTATTCCAACTCCTTTCCATTATCCCAGGATGCTCCAACCTGGCCTCGGACACTTCCAGGGACGGGGCAGCCGCAGCTTCTCTGGGAAATCCATTCCGGGGCCTCCCCACCCTCACAGGGAACAATTTCTTCCCTAAATCCAACTTAAATTTCCCCCTTTTCAGCTTGAACCCATCCCCCTTTTCCCATAACCACAATTCCTGGTCAATTCCAGGAGCAAGGAGAGCACTGGAATTTGTGACAGATTTTATTCAAGCCGAACCTTTGGCCTTGTTGAGCTGGACTAATAAGTGCTGTGCAAATCTTTGCAGCTGGAAAAAATTCCAATATTTCCTCTGGATAACAAAACTCTGCTTTTTTCCCCCAGGAGAATTTCCTTTTCCCCCCTTAAATCCAACTATAAATTCATTTTACAGGATTTTGTGCCACCAGCTCCGGGTTTAATCCTTGAAGAAACTCAAAGGAAGCTGCCAGATTTTCTTGCTGAGGCGAGCAGCTTTAGTGAGGCAATGAAGGCAAATGAAGATTTAATTAATATCTCTCTCATTAATGGAGGATTAAATTGGATCTTAGCACCACGCCTCGGTGAGCCAAGGGGCGATAAAGGAATGGGAATTCGCTCCCCGGCATTGGCTCATTCCACAGGCGCTAATGAAGGATTAAAATTAATTATTTTGCAAGGGTGGAACTTCTAAGATGCCCCAAATAACCCCAAACTTCACCCACGAGCACCCACCTTCCCGAGGAACAGATCCTGCAGCTCTTTAGAATCCCAGGATCCCGGAGGCTGGAAAAGAATTCCAAGGTCATCGAGTCCAAGCGGTGTCTGGTGTCCCCAAACTTCTCCATGAGAGAGGAAAAACGTAATTTTTTATGGGATTGAACTGAGGGAATCAAGTCAGAAATGGACGGAAATGGACAGAAATGGACAGAAATCAAGAGAAATGGACAGAAATGGACAGGAATTAACAGAAATGAACATAAATGGACAGAAATTGACTGAAATGGACAGAAATGAACAGAACTGAGATCCTGCTCTGGTCTAAGCAATAAAACAGTGCTGAAAATACAAATAATTAACAAGCAGTTGGTGGTGATTTAAGTTAATCCCTTGTTTCCCCTACAATCTCATAATTATCCAATGAAAAAACACCCCAAAACATCATCCCTTCATTTGGAAATTGGATTCCAGGTGACAGCTCAGAAACTGCTCCAAAACGGGAATTCTAAGGATCCAAACCAGCCTTAAATCCGTGCAGCAATTCCCGAATTTTAGCCTGTTTATTTTCCTGCCCGGTGTTGTTGGTTGTTCCCTTCCAAGCCTGGAATTGCCCCGATAAAATCTGGGGGAGAATGAGGGTTGAGGATCGTGTTCTGCCCCGATCTGGGATGATGACACCGATGATCTCCTCTCTGCCAAGCGGCCTCGGAGCCCAATTTGGAAAATTATAGGGAAGAGCAAAGCAGCTGCAGCAGCTTCCTCTGATTTCATCTCCGTATGCAAAGCAGCCGGGAAGGATCAGAGCAGAGCCCTGGAATTCCTAAAGCCAGAAAATCAATTTACCGACGACAACAACAACAACAACATCATCAACAACAACAACAACAACAATCAGCGTGCCAGGAAAAAAACAGGGTGAGGAACCTCCCAGATAAATCTCTGGAGTTGGTTTGTTTGAGGTGAGTCTGGAGCTCCTCAGCCCAAAGTGATGCTCTTTAAAGTTTATTTTTTTAATGTAAAAAAATACGTTTGGTTGGGGTTTTTTTCTGTAAAACCTTTGCAGAAAAAGCCAAAAATCCTGATTTTTTTTTTTGTTTTGCTTTGCTTTAATTTATATTTCCAGATGAATTTCTCTTCCAGCTGGGAAGGGAGTTTATCTCTTTCTCTTATCTCTCAAAGAACTCTTTGATCTCAGGCAGGTTCAGGGGTTGTGAAAGGAGTTCTGTGCCTGTGCCAGGGGTTTGCAATTGGGACCTGATTTTTTTGGAAGGACCTCCATGGAATATCAAGGCTGAAGTTCCACAAAGGAAAGGATCCCATTAAAACTTCCAGGGGAACACGCCGATCACAGAAACCAAAACCCGGGGATTTTGGGGCAGTTTTGTGTTTTAAACCATTTTTCTCTCCATTGGAAAAAACTCCAAGGCAATGGGATGAGGTTCTTACGGAGTTTTCTCAAATATTGGGTTTGGTAACTGCTGGAATTGCTTCCGCTGTCAATCACTGTAATTAATGGGTACTTTTAATTGCCACAAATTAAGTGAGTCAGACTGTTCTGTGCTGCTCATGTGTCTCCCGCTCATTAGATTGATTCCAGGGCCATGAAATGTAAATAAAATCGTTTATTTGGGGCTTTGTTTCTGTGTTTTCCTTTCGTTTTAATAATTCACCACAACTGAGAACAAAGAGGGGTTTTTTTTAATGTAAATGTGAGGGTGGAAATCACAATATCAGCACTTTTCAGACCTTGGGGATTTATTTGAGCTGAGTTTATGGGCCTGGATTTCAAATAATGTTTGCTCTGAGTCCTCTAACCCTGAATTAAATTCTTCTCGGCATCTTGGCCTCTAAAAAACACGTTCCCAAAGGAAAATTCCATTTCTTCCCAGTTTTTAGTATTTTTAATGTGTTTACTCTGAAGGGAACCAGCCCTTGAGATGAGGAATTGTTGATAAATTATAAAATCCTGGGCAGGTGCCTTTTTTAGCTGAATTTCAGACGGAATTCTTGTCCAGGAATTGCTTTGGGACCTCCAACTTCCTACTTGGAATGTGAAAAGGAAAAGATCTGTTCAAAGGACAGCTCCAAGAACAGAAATTCCATAAAAACCCGTGGGGTGAGCACAAAGTGACCACGGACACACAAAGCGAATATTTTAGGGAAAATCCACCTATTTTAGGGAAAATCCCCACTCCATGGATGGTGGGATTTCCAGCAGAGGGCAGGGATGGGTGAAGCACCCGTGTGGGCCTGGGAATTGATGTCCCAAGACACAAATTCCATAAAAACCCCCATGGACCGAACACCAAGTGAATATTTTAGGGAAAATCCCCCTTCAGTGGATGGAGAGATTTCCAGCAAAGGCCCGGGAAGGGCGAAGAACCGGCAGTGCCCTGTGTGGGACTGGGAATTATCTCCTAATCTTAACGCGTTATCAAAACGGTTGCGACAAGGGGAGGCAGGAGCGGGGAAAACATTCCATTTCACAAGGGGGTTGCGTCAAGGTGGCTCCCAATTTCCCTTCTCCATGACAGGATATAAAAGTGCTCCTGACCGGTGGCCCTGGAGCTGCCTCTGCTGACTCGTCCTCCTCGCTGACTGGGTAAGTCAGGTTTAACTGAATCAGCTCCTAATTAGACATAATTGGGTTTATAGGGAGCTTTGATCTGCGGTTTTATAGCCTATCCTAAATCAGGGTAGAGTTTCTTCTCCAGACCCGTTTTATGTGGGAAGTGGGACTTGGGATTGAGGTGGATAAAGGGGGAAAAGGAACAGGAGTTATAAAAACGTTGATGGGAGGAATTTTTAGGAATTGCGCATTTATTTTCGGAGAGGGGTCACTCCAAACCCAGGATTAGGGTGGGATTGATTCCCAAAAGGAACAGGAAAGGGAATGATGTGGGAGAAGGACAGGGAGGTTCTTTCCGGAATTCATTCTGGAAATAGATACAGGGCAAAAATACAGAGAAGCTTTGGGGTGACCCAATTGTGGCCTTCCAGGACCTGAAGGAGCCACAAGGAACATGGGGAGAGATTTTTTTCCAAGGGATGGAGTGCCGGGAAAAGGGGGAATGGGTTCACACTGATGGACAGGAGGTTTAGACGGGATTTTAGTGATAAAGCCTTCCCTGTGAGGGTGGGGAGCCCCCGGAGTGAGATTCCCGGAGAAGCTGTGGCTGCCCCATCCCTGGAATTGTCCAAGGCCAGGTTGGATGGGGTTTGGGGTCTATGGAAAATGTCCCTGCCCATGGCAGGGGTTGGAACTGGATCTTGAAGATCCATTCCGTGATTCCATGGACCCCTAGAGAGGAGTGGGAGTAGAATTAGAAGCATTTCCCCACAATTCATCTCCCTTGATTGGTGCAATCAATGGAAAAGTGGATTGTGCCCTAGAAAGGATGGGTTTTTAATCATAATTTTAATTTTTTAACCACAAAAGCATTTATTTAGATGATTTAACCCCACGTATCTGCACCTGTCCATCCAAACAAATCCCCATTCCCATAAGACAGCTCCCTTTCCAGCAAATTCCAAGGGGAATCATCTCCCATACACCTCCCATTTCCTACTGGATATCTCAGTCTCACCCCCAAGAATTTAAGGACAAAACCACCTCTTTTTGCCTGGATTTCCTCTCTCACGGAGAAGTTTGGGGACATTTTTACCTCTAAAAATGGTGGTGATTAAAGAATTAAACACACAAATAACTCTGAAACTGAGGAGTTCAGGAATTCTTCCCCATCCTTCCAGTCCTCTGGGACCTTCTCTTCCTTCCAGGTTGGATCGGGAACGATGTCTTCCTACGGCCAACTGCTCAGTGCCCGCTGTGCTTCGCCCTGCGAGGTGACGTGTGGCCAGCCCTACGTCGACGCCTGCAGCGAGCCCTGCGTTTCCTCCTGCGGAGATTCCCGAGCCATCATCTACGCCCCACCCGTGGTCGTGACATTCCCGGGACCCATCATCAGCTCCTGCCCCACGGAGAGCATCGTCGGATCCTCCATTCCTGAAATCCATGGGGGAATGGGGTCTGGAGGGGGTGGGATGGGGTCTGGAGGAGGTGGGATGGGTTCTGGAGGTGGTGGGATGGGGTCTGGAGGTGGGATAGGATCTGGAGGAGGGATGGGATCTGGAGGAGGTGGGAGGGGATCCGGATGGGGCGGGATGGGCTCTGGAGGGG
>VZTI01002871.1:141851-152229 GCA_013397865.1 Struthidea cinerea | reverse complement strand
CCCCACCCCCTCTCTCTCATCTCTATTTTCAAAGAACTGTTTCCTGATGTGTTTCCCATTTGTGTGTGACCTAGCTTTGGGGTCCAGTGTTATCATAGCAGTAAATCTCTACTTCATGCAAATATTGCTGCTTGCCCAGTCTTACTGCCGTAGTGTGTGATGGTTTCCCCACATGTGCAACAGTTGTTTTGGATAGAATGGATAAATGCCATAAAACACCACTCAAGTCTTGTGGAAGCACTAAAAAGAGTCAGTCTAGGTGCCCACTCTCCAGGTGCATTTATTCTGCTTTTCCTTTTATAAAGGGGTTAAAGGTGGCAGCCCAGGGTGTGTATGTGTGTATGTGTGTGTGTGTGTGTGTGTGTGTGTGTGTTCTTCCTGTGTTCATGAAAGGAGATATGCACTGAATTTTCTGAAGTCACTGCAGCCTTGTATTCATCTAATCCATAAGGCAAGCTGAGAATTTTGCTCCAGCCCTGACTGGTCTGGCAACTGACTACAGATGTTACTGTTAATGTGTTCATGCTTTTTTTTTAAAAAAAAAAAGTTGTAATATCTAGTGCATTAAATAGCAGGATTTAAAAGCTTCTGAGTATTTGGAGTTTTGTGTTAAAGTTGGGTTTTAGGTATTTTGATCTCAAGCCATTGATTTTTTGCTGAGCTTCATGACGTTTCGTAGGCCATCGTGTTTTGCTTTCTGATCTGGTTGGAGATGTAGCTTGGATGAACTGTGAAGAAAATGCAGTTTGAAGGAACATTCGAACAGCAACATTCCTGTAGCAACAGTGGTCTCTCCTGGCTTGCCATGCTTTTTATGACTTAGGTGCTGAAAATGGAAGCAGTAGTTTCTGTGAGGTATTTGGTTACATTTGGCATGGAAATATTCTCGCATTTCTGAGGGAAGAACTTGGTGTCAGGCATCACTGATGGCCAGTTTAGTGAGAAAGGCAAGTTGAGTCCTTGGGTACGTTGCTGTACATCCTTATAAGAAATGCAAGGAAAGTGTTGTAATGCTTTCTGTTCATGCTGAAGGAAAGTTTTCAGTCCTAAAATGCTACTCAAACATTCTTGCTTTCTTCCCCAAATGGGCCAGTATTACCATTTATAAGGAAAAGATCTTTAGAAGATGGTTTTGCATCCCAGTGAAGTGCACCATGCCAGGTGCTGTCTGTGCTTCCACTCTTGGGATTTTATTGACTGACATCTGTCCCTTGCTGGAGGATTTCTGCTGCAGGGCTCGTCAGTGGTCAATGATGTCTTGAGCTGACTAGAGTCTCTGTTCTTCCAGACACCAGCATCATCACACATCCCTCATCAGCCACAAGGGGCCCACAAGGTGGCAACAGCAGTTTCCAGCTCTGGCTGTGGCCCGAGGCCATTCCGTAGCCTGGGCAGAGGTGATAAGTTTTCGTCCCCCCAGAAAAAATGGTTGCAGCCTCTTTGGGAGTGATCAAGCATTTCTCTTTTATTGCATTGGCATCGTGGATGCTTTGTGCAGAATTACTGGCATGTAACTCTCTCCTTTAGCCTGTGAAAGAAGCTGCTGTTGCTTTAGGATCTTGTAGATGGGAGTCAGGGCTGTCCAGGCACATTTCTTCTAGGCATTGTCCAACACCTGCCTCAGTCCTAACTGCCTGCCAGTCCAAAACCCAACAAAATACAACACAATATGGATATAGTTCTAGGTAAATTGCATTCATAAGCCGTTTCCCCCAGTAAAAATTATTCTTACCTTAAATTATATGTAATTTCCCAAGCAATAAATGGGAAAATAGTGACCCACATAGAATGAATTTTCAGTGATTCCCTGTGACCACCAAGGTCATTCAGTGGATGAAGTTTTGTGGGATGTGTAGCATGTTGGTATGTCTAAGATATGATCAGAGGAACTCATTCATATGGATTTCATGAACTTGTGCAGCACCTTTCTGTTAAGGAAATGCCAGTGGTAGGTCATGATGGGTTCCTCATGCAGTGCAACTCCTGCTTTCTTTACATGACCTTGCTAGGAATAAAGAAAAAATAGTTGGAAAGAACCTTGTTCTTTTGGCCAAGGCAGTTTTAATTAGCACAATAACTTTTAGTGGTAACGTAGAAACTGCTGTTACGAGATTGTGTTAGAGTAGTTGGGGGTGATTGGTAATTATCTGCCCAGAACTTGTCCAGCACAGTGGTCTGTGCTGCTAAGTTTTGCAGGGGGAGGTCTGTAAGAGACGGTTATGGACCATGACTGGTGCAGCATCATCTCTGAGCTGCTATTGGCTGAAAGGTGGCAGTGGGTGAGGGAGGAAAATACCAGCTCAGTCTTTGCCCCAGGCCACGTGGGTGTGATCTGTACATCTCTCCTGGGACTCTGCAGCAATGGTCTCAGCATTGTTCCATCCTCTGGATAGCTCCCAAAACTGCCACTGAATAAGGTATTACTTCTGATACGTGCAATGTAATATAAACTTTCAGAAAAAAAAAAAAGAGAAAACTTTAATAATAGCAACAATGCTTCTGATGAAGACCTATTGTGTATTGGTAGAAAGTGCTTGTCAAGCACCGATTTATTTTTCTTTTAAAGTCCCAGCCAACTTCATTCGACTATTTGAGATTCTTCTGCCATCTTCTTCATTACTCTTTATATGAAGCAGATAGCAGTGGGGCAGCAGCGTGCTGCACAGAACAGTGCTCTTAGTATTTTTTTATACCACCTGCTTGTGACAGCTGAAGCTGAGACAAGTCAATGTTTCACTTCTCCGGTATTTCATCAGCTGTGAATTTGCAGTAGGGTGAAAAACACCAAACTAGTGTGGAACTGACTTCTGCTTCCTCTGATGCTGTTAGGGAGTAGGGAAAGGATTACCGTCTACTTTGCAAATGAGTTTTGTACCTAAACTAATGTTGTTTTGGCTTCTGTGTTCCTATGGATCTCTGAACTCCATTCAACATTTCATAGGGTTCCTGTGTAGCTTTAGATTATCTCATAGGATAACTTGATCAGGCTAAATTAATTAGAGAGAGAACAGAAACTGGCTAGTAGGGCATGTCAAGCTCTAAGAGAAAATGTACAAGATTCAGTAATTAGAAGCTTGGTAAATTCATAATGCAATTAAGTTTCTTGACAGCAAAGAAATAATTCAAGCTTAGGCTTCAGTAGAGTTATTAAAGCTACAGACTGAAGGGCAGCTGCATTAGCAAGAGATGGTCTAATTCAAATAAGAACTCAAGTGGCAGGACCTGAAAAATCTGGCTTAGGTGGTAGATCAGGCTGGGTATTCTTTTTGTCCCTGACCCTACAGGTACTACTGTTTCAGTTCTCTAAGCCTTCAACTCTAGCTTTGACTATTGTGCTCCCTGTGCCTGTAGTCGATATAACTGTGAACCCTCTGCACATGAAGTTTGTACCCTGTAAATACGTGCTGAAATCTTGAAGTTTCAGTCTTTGTTTTGATGCAATTTTTGTCTTCAAAATTTTTAAAAATATTTTCCTCATATCTCATTTCATAACCTATTTGTCAGAGAAAGGCAATTGGCTTTCTTTTTTGTCAGGTGAAACAGCCCAACTTTTTCTTGTGTGCCTCTGAAAATAATTTAGATATGAGAATCCATTTCCCCTCAAACCTGAAGACTGAGCATAATTTTCAGTACCATTCTACACTCAGGGCACTGCCTTTTCCTCCCCATACTCCATTAAAACTAAATTATGTGTATCTCCTTTAACAGCCTGTGAAACAGAAACAAAATTGGTCATAACCTTGCCAAGGTGGCAGACTACAATTTTTTGATTAAACAGGATGATTCGTATATTGCCTAGCCTGAAAGTAATCCCTTGTTTGTGCAGGTGTCCCCGGTGTGAACAGTAACTGGCTTGGCTTTGCTCATGTTGCAATTGGGCCTCCAAGTTCACAATCATTTGTTAGTGAATCATGGATCTTCTGGACAGCTTTGCCTTAGTAACTGCAAGCTTGGCATCTTCTAGTATGGCTGTTGAAAGTTCAGGTTGAAACTTTTTTCCAGTAGCATGGTGATTTGTAGCTGGATGCACAGAGGTGGGTCTATGTTGCAGTGCCAAACCGAGCCGTTTTCCTGCCCTGTCTCAGGAGTGTGGCAGCCTCCAGCCATGCCATGAACAGGAGCGAACAAGATAAGGTCTGCATTTCTCCATTGTGCTTGTTAAGAAATGCCTTGGGATGGGGGGAGGGACAAATATATTTTAAATACTAATTCTTTATAGAAAGGTGTCCAATTAATATTCTCAAGCATAAGGCCTCTCTTGAATTTAGTAGCCTAAAGCCAGCTTGATCCTTCACACTGGTGATTCTGGGATGAGACTGTATTTGTGAGAGGGAGGTGTGATCTAAAATTTCTGTGTGGGTAAGAAGATGTGTTGGAACCGCTGTTTCACCTTTTTGGACTTTGTAAATTTTCTCTGGCACAGTGAGCAGAAGAATGACTGAGCTTTCTGATACTTTTGGGAAACTGTAAATGGGAAGAGGTCAATTAAACAGTTTGAAATTCTAGGATAATGAATATTTAGCTTTTTTACTAGAAGAGGGGGGAACAGACCAGAGAACTCAGAATTCTTGACAGCTTTAGCATGTATGCCTGTGCAAGAGAAGAAGTGGACTATTTCCACAGGAGGTGGGAGAGGTGGTTTCGAGTTCCCATCTTTAAAAAAGGCAGGTGTAGACCTGCATCTGGTTTTGTCACACATCCCTCAGAATTTATCAGGTGGGAAGGATGTATGATCACATAATGAAGTATGAGACCTTGAGCAGGGAAATGTTCATGGACTTGGTTCCAACTTCCCACATATTTCTAGACAACCCTCTCTGTTAAAATAGAGACTGCATCCTCCCCCAACCTTTGGCTCATGGAAGACAGTCAAGTTTCATCATAGTGTAAGAAACTAGTAATTGTTAATGTGGATATATCAAGATCTTACAGTTTTAAATTCACATTTTCCAAGTACTGCTGCATTCCTTCTGCATTGAAAATGTGGCCTACTAAAATGCTAACAGATGTGACACATTTTCTGTTAGTGAGGAAGTCACTGACATTGCTATTTTTTGCATGCCAGAAGGCTGTTCTAATACAATATTTAGTCCCCAGTATTAAAAACAGAACATGAAGGGTTAATGAGCACACAGGAGGCAGAGCGTAATGGTAGCTTACAGAAATTGCCCCTATCCAAAAATGCAGCATTTTCAGTCTTTAAAATACAGCATGAGGCATTTAATTGCATCTCTTTTATTTCAAATGCAGGATAATTCCCTGAGTAAGCAGTTTTTTTACTTAAGTAAAACTTTTCCAGAATGTAATCATGTGGAACAAGTTCATGCAGCTGACAACGAGCTGGAGATGACACATTCTTTGGCCCAGGGAAGTAGTGGTCTGGCAGGAACTCTTGGACTGTTCATTTCCAAAGCTTCACCCTGTACTGTCACCAGCCTCCTTCAGCACTGCTGTCTCCCCCGCCTCTGCATCTCCTCTCTGACTGATCTCTGGGGTTTGAACTCCTCTTTGACTGTGCTGCCATGAAAGGGATTTTTCATACTTGGTCTTAAAAAGTAATCCATGACCTGAAAGAGCAAAAGGGAGAAAAAACCCCAAACCAACATCCTGAAATAAGATGACTACAGTGGTAAACAGAATACCTCGTTCCTTATAAAGAATGGGTTCTCACAGACTGGAAACTGCATCCCGAGGCTTTGGAAGCAGGAGAAATAACATACAGAGAAGGAAGAGCAGTCTTTTAAAATGGTCCTATAACCTTTTAGCTAGCTATGTATGTCGATTTTAACACCCACCTACACCCTATAACCCAAAGATTAAAGTAATGAATATACATGGGAGATGAGAATGTTTGCGTGATGCCTGGTAAGGCCAGGTACACTTACCTGGACAATCTGCTGTCTCCTTGAATGCTCTTTTCTTACAGCATCCTCGGCACATGTTAAACACACATTTATTACCCTAGGTTGGGATAGCGGTATAAAGAAGCTTGTGTCAGTGAAAATAAAATTATTACTGCTTACTATAATAAGTAACAATACAGCTCTGCACTTTCAGATCTTCGGAAAAAACCCATGTATTCAGCCTACTGAAGATGACGGCGTTGATGTCATATTGGAGGCTATCAACTGTTTGCACATGAAGAACAAAAAAACTCCAACCAACCAAAAAAAATCCACATTCACCTTGTGCAACCCCCATAGCCTGTGGGGCAGCCCGAGCAGGCATGTGCCATAAGCCCTCTGCAACAAGCATCAGCACATTTGGTGCTCGTGAGCTTGCTCTAGTTCTCTGCAACATGAAACACAGTGCCTGACATGTGCCACCATCTGCAGCTATGCCTAAAATATGTTACCATCAGAATTACTTCCCTACTTCCATCCTAAAATACACCTGTGTATTTATTAACATATAATATATGACCCCTTAGGGGACAGCAGCAGCTGAGTCTTGGCTAACTGATGATGTAGCTATTTGAGCCTGGGTCTCTGGGATGCTTTGCTCACACACATTTTAGAAAAGGGGGGTGATGTTGAGCATGGTTCCCTCCACCCCAGTTAGAAAATCCTACATGTTTAGGGAGGCTTTAGTTGAATTCCTTCTCCTTCTCCTTCTTCTTCTCCACACCCCCCACCCCATTTCATGACATAGCTCAGACACACATAATCTAGGGGAAAAAAAATAAATTACAGGCCTAGTCAGAAGATTTCAAGGGCTGCCTGCAACATTACAGTGATGCAAGAGCAAAACAAAAATAAGTCTAAGCCCTGCTGCAGACAATCCTGGTTTATGCATCAAGCGATGTCACCTGGATTAGCTATGAAACAGGATGGCTTTGAAAGCAGCCCAGCCCAGTGCTCAAATGTTTTCCCTATAATGAACACAGAAAAAAAATCCCATTTTCTTCAGTAGCTGCAACTTCAAATGGAGCCCCAGGTGGCTTCCACTGCTGCACTGCAGTAACAGTGTACAACAGGGAGCAACATCACATGCTTGTGTTGCAGGCTCCCCCACCCTCCGAGGTGTAATGCTAATTTTTAAGCTAGAACACAAAATTACTTGCATCTTACACCCTGCTTTACAGGTATATTAGCAGCAATAAATACACTCTGCTCACAAAGTTCGCAACACCACCCTGTCAAGCAAACAGCTATGTTCCTCAAGGGAAAAAAAAAACAAACAAAAGCAAAGCGAACTCTTTGCAAATATCAAATATTTGAAATTTCAATACAGAACCTGTAAACCAGCTGCCTCATTTCACATTGCTAACAGTGAAGGCCAATGTTAATCTGCTGCAAAGGCAGAACGGAGGATGATGAGGTGCTTATGCTTGTTTTGATAAAGGCAGAGATCCAAACACAACACAAACCAGAGCTGCAGGTGCTGCCTGACACAACAGGCTGTACTGGGATAACAGTTAAAGTATTTTTATTAGTACATTAAGAACCACACCAGTTATTCAAATTTTCACTTTGCAGAAAAACTCCACCCACCACTAACCATAGTAAGAGGGGGGTTGTTTTTCATTTCACAGTAAAATACACGTGTCATACATGTGTGGAAGTTTGGAGATTTGTCTCCAAGATGCCTTGAGAAGTTCAATTAACTCACTCAACTGTCTTAACAATAAATACCCTCAGCAGCAGTAAGACTGCACTTTTTTTGGAGAGGAAGGCAAATTCTCTCAAAGAACCTATATATGTTAGGGATTTTTGTGCAGCACCTTCAACCTCAGAGATTGGTTACACTTAATGGTTAAAAAGCTTTTGCCCAAGTATGGACTTTCCTCCTCACACACACACACTTATCAGCAGGACTTGGCATGCACCTGCGTGACTGGGCACTGGCACAGACCTACCTCAGGATTTTGAATAACAGAATAGAATCACAGAATAGTTTGGGTTGGAAGGAGCCTTTAGAGGTCATCTACTCCAAATGTCCCTGCAAAGAGCAGGGACATTTTCAACTAGATCAGGTTGCTCAGCACCTTGTCCAACCTGACCTTGAATGTTTCCAGGAACAGGGCATCCACAACCTCTCTGGGCAACCTGGGCCGCTGCCTCACCATAAAAAATGACTTGTAATCTAAGGCATATCTAGTCTGAATCTACTCTCTTTTACTTTAAACCCATCACCCCTTGTCCTACTGCAACAGGCCCTGCTGAAAAGTCCATTGTTGCCTTTCTTTTAAGTCCCCTTTAGGCACTGGAAGGGGCAGTGAGGCTCCCCAGAGCCTTCTCTTCTCCAGGCTGAACACCTCCCACTCTCTCAGCCTGTCTCCATCCCCCGATTATCTGTGTAGCCTCCTCTGGGCCTGCCCTAACAGCTCCATGTGTCTCCTGCACCAAGCTGGATGCAGTACGCCAGGTGGGGGTCTCACAAGAGCAGAGTAAAGGCACAGAATCCCCCCAACCCTTGGCCTGCTGCCCACGCTGCTTTTGATGCAGCCTAGAACACAGGTGGTTTCCGGGCTGTGAGTGCACATTGCTGAGTCATGACCAGCTTCTCATTCACCAGCACCCCAAAGTCCTTCTGGGCAGGGCTGCTCTCAATCTGTTCATCCCCCAGCCTGGATTTGACACCCAGACTGCCCTGACCCAAGTGCAGAATCTTGCACTTGGCCTTGTTAAACCTCAGAGGTTCCCACAGGCCACTGCCTGAGCTTGTCCAGATCCTTCTGGATGGCCCTGTCCCTCAGGGCTGTCACCACTCCACTCAGCTTGGTGTCATCTGCAAATGTGCTGAGGGCACTCTTGATCCCACTGTCCACATCACTGATGGAGACACTGAACAGTGCTGGTCCCACTACAGACCCCTGAGGGACACCACTTGTCACTTATCTCCATCCAGACATTGCGCAATTGACCCCTACCTGGTCATTTAAATTCCATTTAACGGAAATGCTTTTATGGACACTTGTGCTGACTTACCTTAGGGTTTCCACACTGATCACATTTTGCATATTTGGCTGAGAGAGAGAGAGAAAGCTGTTTTCAGCAATGGTATTTTTATGTGGAAGAAGTAAGTTAAAAAAAAAAAAAAAACAGGACCAGACAAAGCTTGGTGCTTTTCTAGCCAGAGAGTCTTTTTGAAATAAAAATACAGTGCCTCAAATAACAATGCTAAGGTAAAGATACTTTGAATTTTTAAGTGCCTCTAAGCTAAATCCAAACATAGAGAATTTTAATCCTCAAGTCAAGCATAAAACAGGAGGACATCAGCTTGAAATTCATAAAAAAATTCCATTTCAAATGCTAGTGACAGCTACAATTCAGTTTGTAAACCATTTCGATCTTAAAAAGATGCTTAGAGAGAATCAGCGACCGACTACTTTGATCCTTGTTTCCTTTACTAGTGGACATTACTTGAATCACATTGCCTGCTATTGAAATTTCTCAACGATTCCCCCTCTTTTTCAAGAGGTTTTTACAAATACACAAGAAAGGAAAATTCTTAGTGGCAGTTTATGTCAAAGGTGGTATCAGCAACTCTCCATACTTTTATGCCAATAAATGGAACTTACGTTTTAAAGATGGATCAAAGCTTTTATTTGGATTTCTTAACTTCTTTTTTTGTTTATTTTTTGACAGAAGCTCAGAACTTCCATCTTCCTCTTCTTCCAGAGCACGTTTCCCTCGCACACCTTTTTCAGTTCCACTGTCTCCATTCTCCCTGCATCTCTCCTTTGGCCTGAAACAGTGAATTTCATCGTAAGGTGGCTGGAGGGAAGAAGTAGCTGTTCCCTGACCATTATTTTGGTTTACAGAAATCTGGGTAAACCATAAACTTTTCTGTCATGGCTACAAGGAAGTGTCATTGCCTTTAGAAGTGGGATAGAAAAACCTAACTTTTTGGTTAATGCTGGCAGTTAATAACAGACACACTATCAGATATATCAGTTGGAAAGCCAATTAAAGTTGGCCAGTGTAATTAGGCACCTGTTATTCCCAGGTTTTACTTAAGCATTTTTTAAAGTATTTACTTAAGTATTAATCTTGACACACTTGTTCTCTTCTTCAGCCCAATTTTCAGCAGAAAGGGAATAAGCTATCTGAAAAACTTGTCCATACATTACAAGCATCCTTTATAGAACACAATTTAGTTCTCATCTTTGCTACTGTAGCAGTTACCAGCAACATTCATGTTGCATGTAACAATAAAACACTGTCAGGTAGCATATTTGCTGCACATCAGGTTCTTGTTCTGAGCTGCAGTGGGATTCCTGATTTTTACTTTCCAGAGAGAGAAAAATTTGAGGAGGATCCAAAGGAGAAGATGCAAACAGTGAGCAACATCCCCACAAAGAAAGCAATGACTAGGAAAAAACCAAACTAGAATAAAAATAATCCAAAGTCTTCTTTTTTTTTTTTTTTTTTAA
>VZTI01002871.1:110470-131413 GCA_013397865.1 Struthidea cinerea | reverse complement strand
CCTTGTGCAGCGCGGCCCGGGCGGCAGCAACTGCCGTCCTTTGTCCCCGAGCCCAGAGCGTGAGACCCGAAGGGGGCGTCTTTGAGCACTTCGGCCTCTGCCGCAGCAGGTGCCGAGAGGAAGCGCCGTGACTGAGCATTTCAAGAGCTCGGACTAAGTGAGAGGCCTGTCCTGTCCTTGGTGTCGGATGGTCGGGGCAGAGAGGTGAAAATGGTCCACCTGACTGAACCAAATATAACGGCATCCATGACAAAATCGTTCATTCTGCATCATTTCATAAAGCTACTGACCATCACCAGGATGAGCACAGTGGAGGATTTCTGCTTCTCTTGGTCACTACCTTCCAGAATATCAAAAATGTTGCATCTCTACTCCAGTCAAAACGGCAATGTAACTTGAGTCACAGGACTTCTTCAAAAGAGAAAAACTCTCACAAAATCATATAACAAAGCACCAGAGCCTAAGCAGGGTTACATGTACACTCCAATTGCTCAGTAAGCCTGTTAAAAGAGTCTGTCCATTGACAAGCCTTCACAGTTCAACTTCACTGTCAAAGCCTGTATTTTCCCCCCTCTCCACCTTTCTAGCACTCATGGCTGTGATGAACTTGCTGCAATAAATAATTAAATTTCAAGCTTCTAATTATTTTTTACCATCTTTCATTACCTCTCAGCAGCCTAAAGAATGAGGTTGCTATTTGAAATATAAAGCCTCCACTGCTATCAGCACTCCCTTTTCCTCTGCTGCAGCTGCTCCAGGAGGATTTTTTTTCTCTTTTGACCCTGAGTTGCAGGTGTGATGTCTGGTAACTTATTTAAGTCCAGAAGAAACAAACACCTGCTTCCTATTCTACCTTACATCTTTTGGGTTTTACTTGATCTCCATCTCAGCACCAGTGAACTTCACTTTCTGGTAGTGCTATTTAAAGTAATCAGTTCTATTAATCTGTGGCCCTTCTTGCATTTTTTAAACTAGTATCTTCAGCAAGAGAGGTGTATTTCTTTGCCTTCAGGAAAGTGGTAGACTAGAAGAGAATAGCTTTACTACTGATGACAACATATGCTATGTGCCACACATTCTTGAACGCTGCCCATTGCAGATTTAAGGTATATGGTCCATCATTTCAAAATGGCAATGTGCATTTGTGAGACTTAACAGTTCCCCGGTCAGAGAACTGTTCTTCAGTCTTGAGATTAAGATCAGCATGGTTTTAGCCTGTGAGAAGCTAGCTGAAAAGGATGGAATGTATCAGCTGACAAGAATCCTCACTTCAGTTTCACAGAGAGAGGTAGGTGTGAGGGACTTCACTTCTGCCCTTGTCTTCTCAAAATAAGAAACTGCAATATTGTTTTTTGCCTTCTGATATTATTCTACCTCTGTCTAAATGTGATGGGCTACTGAGAAACAACAAGCAATACCAGCGCTAATAAGGTTTTTATTTTTGGCACACTGTGTTCAGCAGCCAGTTATATAATGGGTTACATGGCAGCAGCTCATAATTAGATAATTATGGGGGGAAAAAGCCCTAAACAAAATGACTTTCTGCTTTTCAAATAACAACCACAAGAACATTAACAGCATATAAGCTGTAAGTAATTCTTAAGCAACTTCTATGACTAAAACAGTATCTTCAAGCTCTGCTTAGATGAAACCATATATATTTGTTTATACAGGGAACTCATCAAACTCCTGCTTCAACAGATGGGACAGCATTAGTCCTTGCTCCCTCCACACAGCCCATTCAGGTAAGTTACACACTTTAGCACAGAGCTATTGTACCTGTTCAAGTTTAATCACTCCTTTCTTTTTCTTTCCAGTTTTAAATACAACCAACACAAGTAGAATTCTTTCACCTTTTTCCGGCTCACTACAACTGCCAGTAGTTAAACCAAACCAACTAGTCCCCATTTGTTTTGTTTTATATAGTACCCTATGTCAGTAGGTGCACTGGCAGTGTGCAGTAGATGTAATGAAGTCCCATAGTCCACCCACTGTTCACACAGCCACTCCAGTATCAGTATTCAGTATCCCTCACACATCACACAATCTCCTCCTTCTGTTACTGTTTAACACTCAGGCATCATACCTAAAACTTCAGAGCATTTATACCCATTGCCTATCCAACCCTCCGAGAGACCCTGAGGTAGACAGGGTCCCATTTTACAGATGGGAAAACTGAGGCAGGAGTATTAATGGCTTGTCCAATATTGCAGATAAAAGCCCACCTAAGAGTTTCCACTTCAATATTGCAGTTGTATCTAAGGTACCAAACTCATGGCAACAAGAAGCTATACTTCAGAATAGTAAGCCTTCATTATTATTTTTATTTCCACAGACTACAAATCAGATATGTCAGCAGCAGTTTTTTCTTTATACCAAGAAGGGAGAGATTCCAGGTGAAACATGAGATTAAGAAATGGTGGTAGAAAATAATTCAAAAGCCTATCAGTGATGAATTCTGTTTAATACTAGGAAAGCCAAATAGGCACACTTCAGACCAAAAAGTATTAATTAAAAGAAGAAAAAAAAAAAGAAAAAAGGAACAAGACATTTCAAAATGGTTTAAGCTGACATCATGTTGTTTTATTTCAGATTTCACAAAAGAAATACTTCATAAAACTAAAACCAGTTAACCCAGCCACTATCAACAGAGGGTGGTGTAAGCAAAAGACACTATGTCAGAACCTGCAGTGAAGAGCCATCTGTTCCTGTCACTGGAATGCTCATGTATCCTGTCAACTACCAGGATACTTCAGTGGGGGATGAAGATGGAGAGAGCTGGGGTTTTACAGCAGTTCCGAGAAGCACATTAGCTCCTCCTAGTTGGTGCTTTGTTGCTACCCAGGTCTCCTCTGTATCATAAGCGTAGCAAGGATTTACTGATTTCGGAAATGACAGATCCAGCACAGCAAAGGCAAGAAATTTTTCAATTGAATTTTATGCAAATTTCCTTTACAAAGGTACTGTATTTTAAAATCAGACCATCGAACTGATTACTTAGCTAACTTATGTGGGATTTCCAGTCTCATTACTGAAAGGAAAATGAATACACAAGGCTTAAGCAAGCCCTGTGCTAAATAAAAGATATAGAGGCTTTGGGTAGATCCTTGTATGTTTGCCTGAGCTTTGATTATGGGAGAGCAGGGGTGGGAGGTTATTGTTAAGGAATTCTATTCCCTGCCCTCCCCATTCCAAATTTTTCATTGGGTGGCAAGACTGGAGGTGAGAGGGAATAAGATAAAGCATTAATCTTAATGCTTTACGAAGGTTCTGATACAGCAGGCCACAGAACCTTACACAAATATAAACAAAGTACCTGCCTAGGGACAGCTTTGCCTGTTTTTATCATGCCCGAGTTAAGGCTGTTCAACACAGCGACATCTGTCAAACCATCCACCCTATCCCCCCAGGCCCCTCTCTCCCCTGAAGAGTACATGATGGCAAGAATCCTTCCTTCTACCTATTCCCTTCTGAAAAGGGCAGGGCAGTGGGAAAAAGAAAAACAAACAAACCAACAAACCAACCAACCAAGAAACCAGATGATTTCAGAGATGCATTTTGGTTTAACAAATGGGCAACTTTCCCTTGTAGAATAAACCTTCCCCTCCAAAAAGGGATGTTTCTTTTCTCCTATAACCCACGATAAATTAAAACCAAGTAAGAAGTCTCTGGTTTGACACAATAAATACTTCGAATATAGCAAATTAAAAAATATAGTTACAAAACCCTCAATGGAATTCTCTTTCTGACCTAAACTGCAGACAGATTCTTCACAGACAAAAAGTATCTCCAAAATCAGCTGCAGCTCCTCTCCTCTCCCTGTTCACTAGGCTTGGTCAACAAGTGCTATCACATACCCTTTGGAATACTGTTAAGACAAAACCAATATAAAGCACAAGAAATCTACTCCTAAATTTGTTTTTTATACTGCCAAGGGTGTAGGAAGCAACCATCTGTGGGGAACCCTCATTGCAGTGCACAGTGACAGAGTCACAGCACTACAGTTAAGATGGACAAGGAGACTAGGGGGAAAAACAGCCATAGGAAAGGAAGGAGATAGAACCCATAAAAGTTGGGAAAGGAAAAGATAAGCAAGAGAGAGACAGAAGAAGACCAATTGAGTCCAGCTGGACTTCCCAGTTCTGGCAGCAGAGCAGATGAGATGTTGAACAACAGGAAGAGTTCCTTGGGGTCTGTCATAACTAGGAATGTTGTTGGCATTTTCTTCATCATTGACAGTGAGTAAGGAGAAGTTAACCCTCTCTGACACTGACACGTGGCTCTGCCAGTGAGCTGTGGATGATCCCAATAATTGATTCAACGCCATCTCCCTCCAGCAAAGTGCGGTGATCTCCTTCAATAACATGGACAGATACTTTTCCATCGCATACCTGCAGAAGTACGAAAAAGAAAAACTTTTCATTCACAATTTACAACCAGCTAGTCACCTAGCCACTTTGAGTTTGTCAGTCTTCTAAGTTACTCATAATTTAGACCACTGTCTCTATCAAACAGCACCAGTTTTACTCGGACACATTTTCACAGATCAGCTGTGGGGCACTGTTTGGAACCAGTGTTTTAAAGCACAATAGTTTGACAGCCTGACAGGTGATCCACTCAAATATAAGCTAGGAGGAAGTCAACCAACCTAGTACCAAAAGAATAATTTACCTACAGTATCAAAGAATGAATGATAAAAGTAGCTACTTCCAAGCCCTTAAGTAAACCAAATAAACACCCCCTCCATCTTTCTACCACCACCAGAAATCTTCCTTTAAGATTATGTAACTTTAATAACATATAAGTTAGCCTGTAATCAATAATGACTAAATTAGATGTCTGAAGGGATAGGAGATGCCAGAAGCAGGAAGGGAATTCTGAAAATCACTTCCTTTTTCCCTCGTGTTTGCACCAACTTAACCCTTGTATGTGAGCAGGGGCTAAAGAACCGTGACCTTATCTGGACTACAGGACAAACCCTGGCTTTTTTTAGCCCACAAGAAACCCACTTCTAACTACTAGCTTCTAAGTGAAAAAAAGGCAACTGAGAAAAAGCTGCCTTTATTGTCAGAAGACTGACACCTGATCTTCAGAAGGGTGCCCTCATTCAGTGAACTAACTTTAGGGTCTACAGTGAAAAGAGACTGAAAGTTGCTCTCTTTTAACATTGTTATTATCCAAAGTCATTCTAGAGCGCTGCAAGAATCAGCTATAGAAAACACTTATCCTATATACAGGCAAGACTTTCTGGCCCTCACTACCCACAGAAAATGCCTGGGACCAATCAACTCATTTGCTTTTGGAGACTTCTAATTCTTGTTAGGGCATAACAGCTGCGGAATGATAATTTCTTTCAGGTTGGTTTTGTCCTTTTTTCCTCAGTAAGGATGATTTCCCATGCTTTTCTTTGGCTTCCCCAAATATCAGGAGAAACTCAACAGTTACCAGTGGGCCTGAGACTGACCTCTGAGAGTTTATAGTCTCTACCTAGACCTTCCTCGTATTCATTGTGGGACTTTGCCCGCATCAGTGTCACGTTCCCATGATACTTGGATTCTGGTATATACTTGTCAGCAGCCTTCAGTTTATGGTAAAATGAAGTAGCAGCAAAGCTGAGTGCTTCACGATTGATGTTTGTATGAATCTCAGTTATTAGGTCTACAGCAGCATTCACACGAGCCTCCAGATCTTTCAGGGGCAGAAGAACCTCCAGCAGCTGAAAATAGAAACATTTTTTTTCCACATTAGTCTCAACAGCTGAGAATCCATCTCCATTAAACAAAAAACCACATCCCTCTTGTGCAATATAAAGACATATAGATCTTGAAAATAAGAAACAGCACCTTATTGTATTCAGTGCCTGTAAATTGCTGAACAAAGGCACACAATGCTTCAGTCTCCAGTGCAGCCTCATTACCTTGGGTCAGTTTGGCTCTGTAGCTCTGGAAAGGAGAAGAATACAATGTGAACATGTGAGGGATGTGCCTGACGTTAAAAGTCAGATAAAAACAATTACAGAACCAAAGGTGTGAACTGGGAAAAAAAGGAAGGGGGGAAATCCCTTGAAGACAGATTAGAAAGCAAATCCACAGGTAATTGCCAAGAGCCTAGTGTTCTCTAAAGTACAACAAAAATTAAAGGGAAGCCTTAAGCAAGGTTTCCTCGCACCACTATAAGAGGCTCTTGACTTGCAGGCACCAGGATCTTCCAGAAGACATACTAATATTATGATTTATCATAGCAAGAGCAACATTTGTGCCTGAGCTCTTGCCATTTAATGAAGACCACCTCTCATGTGCTTCTACCCTTCAGCCATCTCTAAGCAGCCACTGTCTACAGCTGTCTTCCAAAATCCCTGTGAAGAAAAGTCTGTCAGCTTTTCAGATTGCTCATATCTAGAATGGTAAGCTCCGAGCAAAATGAGTCCTGATGAGAGAGGATGGTCCCCAGAAAGAAGATTCTCTTTGTGCCCCTTACCTGGGTATATGCTGCCACAAAGGAATGAGACCCATCAAAAAGGAATAAACTGTTGAATGCATGGGAAGCATTTTGTTGTGCTTGCAGCTGGGAGCACATTTCAAAGGCTACACAGGCACCAAAAGAGTATCCAGCAATGCGGTAAGGTCCTTCAGACTGTATCTGCTTCATGCAATCAATGTAATAGGCTGCCAGGCTTTGGATGCTGTCCAAGGGAGCGGCTAAAACATGGAAGTGAGTTAGAAACAGACTGGTGAAAAGACACTGGCAGAGACAAATATGTTTTCATGCACTCAGAAACAACCCTGATGGAAACATCCAGGTTACTTTGCAGGTAAATGACTAAATTATGGTTAACAACTTGCACTTAGGACAAGTAATAATAATATTCCTGCTTTCCAAGGACAGGTTGAATAAGATGCTTTGACTTTTGCACACAAACTCTTCAATCTAATCTATTATTCCTCTTGCTACCTGGGGATGTTTGACATGACCCTATACAGACTAATAGGCGTAATACTTGTTCCTCCAAGTTTAATAGTCTAGAAACAAAGCCCTCTCTATAAGCAACTACAGTTCAGAATGTTGTGTGTGCAAATTCAAGATGCTGAAGAACTGACATACCTTTTGTGCACTGGAGCCCATAGCAGGGCATGTGAAGTCTGGAGGCCAGAGTGTAGAAAACCGCAATGGATCCTTCAATGGGGTGAACAAGGAAAAGAGGGCGCTCCATGCTCTGAACATCATTGAGACGAGTAATAGTTGGCCCTTCTGGGTTCACCAGTAAGTTGTTCAGATCTAGTTTTGGAGGCTCGCCTGGGCCTGTCTTCATCAGTGGGGATGACTTCAGCTCTTTGAAGGAAAGCACACCAGACAAACACAATTAGCTTCACGGTCAGTCTTGGTCATGTAGCCATAGTCCTAACGGACAACCTCAGGGCTGCTCTAGATTAGCCTGTTGCCTCAACTACATCATCAGGTCACAGACACTGGGATCTTCCAACTGTCACTTGCTCTGCAGCAACTGCATATGCTTTTAGCTTCCTGTAAGCATGACATTGTTTATTCCCCAGACAAGTAAAAGGTCTCAAATTGCATCCTACACATAGCTGCATAAGAGTACTAACGCATGCAGCTGCTAGCCAAGCAAGAAAGCAGCTTTCACACTTGCTCGTACACCCTGCCCCCAGAAATGATGGGCCTGTCCCAGTAGTCAATACACTTCTGTGACATGTCTGTCACTTAAGAGCTAATCAATTATAACTTTATTTCATTATCTGATAGGGGTTTATGTCACTAGAGATGAAAGCAACGGATTGGGAGTTAAATTATTCTCTACCCTCTGCTGTCCTGGACTTGGAAGAAAGTTCACGCAGTTTGTTGATCGTAAGGAGTCGAATTTCTCTCATGGTCATAAAGATGTCATAGTCTCTCTCCAGCATCTGGCGCACCTCCACACCCATCAAGGAATCCAAGCCCAAGTCAGCCAAGGAACTCTCAGCATTCAGACTACTCACATCACGGACCCCTGCGAACAAAACAGCATACTAGCAAAAGGCCAATTTCTTTTCAGCTTTAGGCCTCTCTAGCAGCCTTCTGCACTTTCTTCCTTCTCCTAAAATCTCAATGAACTGCAGCTACAGAGCTACAGTTTACCTTCCAGGATCATCTAATACTTTAATAAGTCACCTCTTCTACAACCCCCACCTTGTCATATGGGATCCAGCATTTAGAGTACATATTAAATGTGCACAGATTTATGGCAGGGGATACATCAGTCCCAATTAAATAGCTGTGCATATTTTCACATCATCTCTAGACCAATATAGAACAGCCAGTCAGCTAGACAGATTTCACACACTGGAGGCTCTAATTGAAACTGCAGTCCTAGACCTAATGCAACTAATCCTCAGCTACAAGATGAAAGTTATCAGTGTCAAAGATGGTTGATTGCAACGCTTGACGTCTATCACACTGGAGGAGGAGGTGATACGTTTAGGCTGCATTGCTTTTTCCCCTTTAATTTTCACACTGTTCAATCTCTCACCCTTTCCTTACCCGTAAAAGGCCTCTCATAATAACCTGCATCTACAGCTTTTTGTCCCCTCCTCCACCTTGTGCTGCCCCATGTTGCCACCCTTCCCACTATTAGGCTTCATTACTAGCTCCTCCCTTGGATGCTTTCATACTCTCTTTCTTCCAAACTAACCCTATAGCCGGTGCAATTTCCCAGACACTTTCCTATGACTTCTAAAAGCCACATCTGCTTTGAGAGGTCAGATTTGCTGTCAGTGAGCTGCAAACAACTCCTTAAGTAACCCTCAGGAGTCTGTCTTTCATTTATCAGTACCTTTTTTGGTAGAAAACAAAGGATCAATAGACAGTTCTGTCTGCAAAAGAAACAACTGACATGGGACATAGCAGATGGAGCTGACAGCGATTATTCACTACCCACACAAAAATAAGACAATGATAAAAGAAAGCAGGTTCAAGACAGACAGAAGGACATGATACTTGTAATGCATAGTTAAGCTATGGTTACTAGATGTTCACATGGGATGACAGACAGAGCTGGTAAGTGAATACACTACCAGTTAAGACACTAAGTAGAGAAAAGCTACTTTTTGCAGCATGGAGACATACCAAGGTGAATGTTTGAAAGCTGGAATAGTACTCAGAAAGTTAGTTATGTATTTGCTCTATTACGTGCTGCCCCAAAATTTTGCTCTTGGGGGCTGTTCCTACTGATTCTCCATTTGGAGAAAGGTACCAGTTCACTCTAAATAAAACCCAAGCCACTGGAGTATATGTGCATATCTATGTAAACACAGTAACAGAGAAAACCCCGTACAAGAAACAAAGTCATTATTTGAGAGANAAAAAAAAAAAAAAAATCAGACAGTCTCACAACAGTAACATACCCACACCACAGGAGATTGGGAAGAGATGCTGAACAGAGCACCTACAGCAGCACTACCGCTTTCCAAAAGTATTTAGAGTAGACACTGCCCAGTGACAGCACTTACCCAGGATGTGAGCAACAGCTTCTACAAGATCCTGCTGACTACCTTGTTCAGCTTTCACTGAGACCTTCTCTGCTAGGACAAAACTGGACATGACAGGATGAGGTTGATTCAGGAAGACATCGAGCACCTCCAGGCATGAGCTGATCTGTTGGGGAACTGTTCCCCCCACCACAATGTCTTTGTTTCCCATTGTCTTCAGCAAGATACCCACATCACCAATGGCTCCCCACTGGATTGCCAGGCCTGGAGGAAAAATTAGAAGAACACACTAAGCAGCTAACTAAAGCACATGGCAGCAACAAGAGTGAGTTATAAAAAAAGGGACTTAATAAGCAGCTATACTAAGGCCTGCATTTCCTTTGTACTGTTAAATGGTCAGTATTCATTCACACATGAATGACTTGGGGAAACATCTAGGAGCGGAAAACAGCCTTCAACATACTTTATCACTCCAGATAAGTGCACAAGTTTCTGGTGAGCTGGTCCTCATCTGGATGTTTGGCGAGATAGTTTATACTGTGCAATGAGTAAAGTCATCTTACCTGGGAGTCCATCATTATGTCGCTGCTCACAGATACGCTCCATGGTAGAATTGGCAAAGCCGTAATTACTTTGCCCAGCATTTCCTCTTCCGCAGCTTACGGAGGAGAACACAACAAAATAGTCCAGGTCTGGACACTTCTTACGAGTCACCCTTGGAGCAGAGCAGGAGAGAGAAACCTCATCAGAAAAACCTGAAAAACCTGCTGATTGTATTACCATCGAAGGCTAGTGCAAGACTAAAATGGCTAAGTTTGATCAGTTCTGTGACCTTAAAAGCAGTTCTTACTTGTCCCTTCTACAGACACTTACCAATCCAAATGAAGGGTGCCTGAATACTTGGGCTTGTTGACCTCCCAGAATAATTCTGGCGTCTGGTTTTCAATCATGCCATCTCTAAGGACCTATGGGGGGTGGGGAGAGGGATTAAAAGAGAAAGTGTAGGTTCAGTATCTCCAGTTTCTCTGTTTAAATATGCCACATGGCTTGAGATATGAGAGGATATCACTACGCAATATATTTTTGTAACTTCGCAGTACAGACATATCCCGAACATCCCAAAATATGTTGCCAAGTCTGCTTTTTTCAGTATTTTTTCAGTATTGACACGGCAGAAATTCTGGCAAGTTCTACATGGGATTCTTCTTGTCCACAGGGGTCTAGGGCAACATCTGTCTTACCACAGAACTGAACTTGCTGGCCAAATACTGTTGCTTCTCAGGTCAAGGGAACAGACCCGTAAGACTTTAGTCACCAGGTAAGACCAAAGCATAGTGTCCTTTGAAACACAGAGAACTTAACTAAAATTGTATGAAGCCTGACTGCCTTCAGTAAAAAAGTCACTTGAATGGATGTTGCCCCTTACAAGTCCTGAGCGTTTTTGTCACTTACCACAGCTAAATTAAAGATGCCTCCAACTGGTCCAAGCTGCAAAGCTTCTTCTATCAATAGCTGTGTTCCTTCTAGTGTTCCAATATCATTGGTAGACACCAACACTTCGATTCCCAGTGCCTTCCACTCTTTAACACGTTTAGCCTGGTAGCCTAGAAAAAATAAAGGTGGACAGTGCCTGGGATGAAGCATCCCAACCATAAGGCTTTGGTTAACCTGCTCCTTTATGCTTTTCTGACTAGATAGGGACTCAATAGCTAAATAATTCCTAAATCAGCTACATGACAAAAAATTGGACAAAATCTGAACAGTAGCTAGAATTCATTTGAATTTCAGAAATATTCTAAATAGATAAAATGGAGAACAGCATTGGGAGACCCTAAGGGTTGGGGTGGTGGTGGGGGGAAGGAAGGAAAAGTACAACTGTATAGAGAAATGAACAAAAATTTGGGTATGGAGATCAGAAAGATTGGCTAGATTAGAGCAAAGCAACAGATTATAGTAACACAGCCAAAACTTGAGAAGAAGTATTTGATCTATGTGTTTGTACACACAAGTAGTGTGATTGTGAACTTGCCAAAAGAAAGAAGAAACCTGTAGAGACAGAGAGAAGCTGTGTTATGTCTGAATTTGTATGAGGAAATACTGAAGACTATCACTGATAAGAAATCTCAATACTGCCACTGTAATCAAACTAACACCTTAAATCTGAGTAAAAATGTTTATGGATGTTATCAGATAGTAAGGTCCATCTTTACAAATGAGCTATCTAAGGAACAAGAGTGAGCATCCACACATGTAACTTGAGGGACAAAGTATCTTTAACAAGGAGTTTTTAGGCCCTTCCTCGTGGCATGTGATCCAACACGCTACAGCTAGCGGACATGTCCGTGGGGTAGCCAGACTTTGCAGAGGGCATTAAGGTAAAAGAAAGGCTACAGGAAAAAATCCTTTGTAAGAGAGAAAACGGGTTGATAGAATTAGGAAACATAAAAGGGAGAAAGTAGTAGTTGGAAAAAAAGGCCAAGCTAAAAGATAGTTCCTCCTTTACAATAAGGAGACAACAGCTTGTTTGAGGTGAGATAATACAGGGGAGGAAAGAAAAGAGATCAAGACATTATTAGTCACCAACAGGACACTTAAAGATGGAGAGAAACTACAAACTGAGGTCTCTTGAAAGGCAGTCATGTTCCCTGTCCCCTTACAATTTTTGCTTACCAGTTCGTATGCCAGAACGAGATGTCAGTATAATTTTCTGTGCTCCTCTCTCAACTAGCCACTGTGCCAACTCGAGCCCAAATCCTCCTAGGCCCCCTGTGATGATGTAAGACTTGGTAGGTAGACAGGAGGTTCGGGAGATTGCAGAGATTTTAACTGGTTCAGACTTTCTTAAAGGATACTCCTTTTCCTCTTCTTGGACCTTCCCCCCACAAAAAAAACCAAAAAAACCCAAAAAACAACCAACCAAAAAAACCACAAACAAAAACCACACACACAAAGAAATGGAAAAAAAAAAAAGAAAAAAAAAAGTAGTTACAATCAGATACATAATGCATCTCTGGATCTCTTATCTTTCCATGCTATGTTCCTCCAGCCAATGGGAATAAACCATGTAGAATCAGTGCCAGACTAGACGGTTACAATTGTGACAGTGTCAGCAGTAAAAAACTGACCCTGTGCTGCCCTACTCATAGAACTTCAACTCGAAATGGATAAAAATATCCAACAGTCACCAGAGGACGGCCAGATGCATCAGAGAATCAAAATCATTATCTCATTACCTTGATCATAACTTTGCCAATATGTTTTCCTTGTGCCATGAATCTGAAGGCAGCTTCTACCTCTTCTTTGTTGAAGACTGTACTCCTCAGGGGCTTTACTACACCATCTTTTATGCCTTTCTTCAACAACTCTGATACTAGTTCCCACTCTTGGTTTCCCTCATCAAATATTGAATCTAGTAGGATCCCATGAAATGCCACATTCTTGAGGAAGAGAGACATTCCTAGAAAAAGCAATTTGGTTATGACCTGATGCTGCTGACATTTCAAAATGGAGCCTATCCTCTGCTTCAGAAACATTTCTGGCAAGTTCACAGGAGTAAAGCAATCAGATGCTTGAATTCTACATTTTCCAAACTCATTCTTGCATATACTCTCCAAATGCTATATTCATTACGTTGCTCTTACAAGCAGACCAGTTTCACAGAAACTCCACTCCCAAAATGTGGGTGTTGAGAGGACAAGCTATATCATGGTCAGTCTGATATTAAAAAGGACATTTTTTTGGCTAGTGACAGCTGAGTTAGAATCACAGGGGAGCTAGAATCCTACATATATCATGTCTATCTCCACAGGAGAGTCTTCCTCATAGCAAGGTTTTCCAACATGACAGGATCTTTTGAAATTTAATTAGAATAAGGAAGCAGACGCTATATGCAATCATTCTACAACAGGAGAACATAGTTGTAATTTTTCACCAACACATCACCTTGTAACATTCAAAAATTTTTTCCCATCCAAGAGAAACCAGATTAATTTTGCCCTGTGCCTTCAAAATTGGTAGATGCTGTTGACTGCCTTGAAGGACAAGAGGCCTTGCAGAGGGGTCTGGATAGACTGGAACACTGAGCAATCATCAATGATATAATATTTAGCAAATGCCAATTGTGCACCTGAGACCAAGTAACACCAGACACAAGTATTAATGTTGGGGAGGCTGGAGAGCTGCCATGCAGAAAGGGACCCAAGGGTGCTGGGCAGCAGCTAGAACCTAATGAGAGGCATTTCCCGATGCCCTATCTTACCAAGATGACTGTTGTTAGACAGATCGAATTTGCCTATTTCCAAGAAGCGCCCATGTCGAGCAAGACAACGCAAACTGGCTTGGAGCTTCTCTTCTGCCAAGGAATTTAACACGAGGTTGACACCTGCAATGAAAGAAGAAGCAACTACTTAAACTCAACTCTGCTGAGAGCCTAACTCTGTCTTCAAGTGACTCATATTGTCTTTAGAATGTACAACTGCATAATGTGGCATAACTGACAAAAAAGGGGAAAATATTTCTTGAACTTCACCTTTTCCATTGGTAACTCGAAGTATATGTTGCTCAAAGGTAGTATCTCTGGAGCTGGAAAAGCTATTAGCATCTAGCTGTGGGAATCTTGCTTGGAGATACTCACGTTTCTCAGTGGAACCTGGAAGTAGAAGACAGGTTGAAAGATGTCACTAATTTAATTTTTATGATGAAACGGCCCATTTTCTGCTGCACATCTTTCCCCCAAGGACTGTAAGTAAGTCTGAGAAGCCATCTCCAAGCTTTCAGTCTCTCAAGGTGTCAGACCTTAGGACAAAGGCTGTCTAGTTACTCCTGCACATTTATGAGATAGAACAAGGACGAGAAACATATCAGAGCCTTTCAATGGACAGGAATTGGATTCATATTACTAAATTTAAAATGAGAAAGCCATGATCTTCTTCCATACTTTTGCTTATATAGTGTACAGAGGTAGATAAATTTGACCGTGCTGTGGAATTTTCAAGCACAGAGTCAGTAGCTGTATTTACCACGTATCCTGTTCTCAGCCTGGAAACTAGATCAAAGCTACAGCAGATCATATTGGGGGGAATAAGTATATACCTATTATACCTATTAGGTATATATATATATGTGTGCATACACATGCCTCCTCTATTTATTATCTATAATCTATTTCTCCCCATGACTTTGGGCCCTCCAGTACTCACCTACAGTAGCAAAGACACGGCAGCCCATGCTCAGGGCAATGGCAATGGCTGCTTGGCCCACACCTCCTGAGCCAGAGTGAATAAGGATACTCTCACCCTTCTTCATGCCACCTCGAACCACCAAAGCATAATAAGCAGTGGCATAAACCACAGGCACTGAAGCTGCTTCTTCTAGCGTCCTAAGGAGAAAAGCGGAAGAGGTATCTTTAGCCTTGGAAAAGACTACTAGATTCTCCTGATGAAATTTGCCTTTCTGCAATGGAAAGGTTAAGCTGCTGAGATAGATCAGAAAGTGTAAGTGGTTGTCAACCATACAGCAGACTACTACAGCTGCCAAGCACAGCCAAGTTTCATCATTCTACAAAAGTATTTCAGTAACTAACCAGTAACATAACCAACACTGAAATCCCAGTGTATACTGAAACACATGAAGCTAAGAGCCCAAAAAAAGATGAGAACCTTGTGCAAGCCACTGTACAAAAACTAGTGCTGAACTCCTGCAGTGAATCTAACCCAAAATCCTACAGGGCTGTAGTGTCCCAAGCAACTGTTAACATTTCCCAGAGGAGAATCTACCCATTGTACAGCACTCAGGTTTGTTCAGGGCTGTCATCAGCCTCAGGCAGGAAGGCAAATCTTAACCAGAAAACAGAAGCTGACCTACCAGTTTTCAGGCACCTCCCACAGAAACTTCTTGTCACAGTCTACCACTGTGGCCAGCCCCTTTGCTGGCAGCAATCCCATCACTCTTCTTCCAGCCAGGTCCCGTCCTGAGAACTCCATGCCCAGCATGCACTG
Organism: Struthidea cinerea; assembly: GCA_013397865.1. NCBI lineage: Eukaryota > Metazoa > Chordata > Aves > Passeriformes > Corcoracidae > Struthidea > Struthidea cinerea. The sequence goes on along the minus strand of VZTI01002871.1, from coordinate 115,935 downwards.
CTGCAAAGCCCAGTTACCTGAAAGAACATTAACACCTTTAAAAAAAAAAAAAAAATTCTCTTCTAAAATTCCTTTACTACAGCAGCAGTCCCTAAAAGTCTAAACCCCAGAGACAGGAAGAATGCTGGGATTTGTCTATTCTGTACACAGTTCCTAAATTGCCATAGTTAATGTCTCACTCCAAGAATGGCAGAAAAGGACTTTGTCTCATTAAATCTTAAGTATTTATCCACGATGATATTGCTTTAGTTTCCAGTTTTCATCCGAGAAATTTCATGAAAACATCTTGTTTCAGAGGCAATTCTGTCCCTCTGAAAAAGAACGATACATAAACTAGGAAAGGATGATCACCACAAAAATATATAGTGAAATATGAATTTTTGCTAAGTCACATTTTAGGCAGACAGTTGTGTCAGTCATAGAATGGTTTGTGTTGGAAGGGACCTTAAAGATCATCTTCTTCCAACCTTCTGCCATGGGCAGGGGCACCTTCCATTATGCCAGGTGGTTCAGTCATGAAGTCACACAGCCCTACTCAAATCACCCAAAAGAATCTCCCGATGAACTTAATTTTTACAGGTTCCACCCCCTCTCTTTTAAATGTATTTTTAAAACCATTTCATAGACATTACATTAATTCTTAACTCGCTGTGATGCAAGATAATACCACCTCCATTTTGTAAACAGGCAATTACTTCATTGCGCATTTTCCTTCCCTGATATCCAAGCATGTCCAACAGCAAGGCAGCACAAAACTTCAACATTCTCACTTTGGTGTTTACCATGCCCATCTCTGGAACCTCCATCAACTTGTTTTACCTCACACTTGGTATCTACGCAATGCAGCAAGCAACATTTCTCAGAGTATGGTTTACTAATTGTGCCATATGAAAAAAATGGAACTGTAACTGGAAGTAGAACTTGGAAGCTTTTGGTGTACAGCCCTGAAGCAGGGCTGTACTTCCTTCTCAAAAGCATGCTTTCTGGCATACACTCTATCCAGTGCGTAACTAACATTCAAGAGATTAATTCTAGAACAACAATATGTAAATACATTTCTTTCTAGTGTAACTAACTCACCAGGGATAGCATCCGGAGAAAGCTTCCCCGTGGCCAGCATAATGTCCCGGAAGTTGAGAGATGCATAATAGACTTTGCAAAGTAAAATATTGGGATTAGTTGTGTGGAAGTGTCGAAGCGGGGAGACAATCCAATGAAGAGATGAGAGATCTCCACGAGTCAGCACATTTACATAGGCATATTCTGTCAGCTCCCGAGTTTGTCCTGCAGAAGAAGGAACAATAAGAACTTCCACACATTAACAAATGTGCATGCCTTCCAAAATGAGTAAATTCCTTGTGTAATTTCTACCTCCTTCTCCATTTGCTATCCAAAAAGCCCTTTCTTGCTTTGCGATACTACTGATGCCCTAAATAGCCTATCCCTCCTCCTGGCACCACAATGTGCTACTGTTCACTTTGAGCTGGAGCAGAAGAAATCAAAATTGTTTGTTAAAAATAATAATAAAAGGTAACTGTAGGAACAACAGCTACTTATTTTCTATTCATAGTTCATTCATATTCAAGGCCTTGCAAGTGATCCTCAGATCTCAAAGGATGTACCTTGCTGCAATGGAAGATGCCTGAAGGAGCCCCACTTCCCATCGCGATATACGTTCATCACCAGGTCCTTCTGAACAATCTTCTGCATCTCCAGGGAAGAAAGACTCATGGGTGGGACAGCAGATGAAGGGTTCAAGTTGGAAATGAACACACACCTGAAGACAAGAGTTGTCATTTTGTTTGTTTTGCTATAGGCCTGAGAAGAAGCTAATACAAATATCTCATCTCCCAAACGTGACTCAAGGGCATGCTTTCGTACCTGATTCGATGGCCTTCGGCTTCAAGGCGAAGACAGTTCACCATTCCCAAAATTCCCGAGTTTGCACAACTGGTGGCAGTCAACCACACAGGCTGCTCTGATGGGTCAGCCAAGACCTCCTACAGGACAAACCCCAAACTGTTTTACTAGGAGCCACGAAGAAAATAGCCCTCATGTCCTTGGCAGAGATTAGTAAATTCTGTTTTATTAAAAGTAACTGAACACACACACACACATTCTTCTTTTAACTCTACTAAATATCTCATTTAGAAAGTGTAATGATTTGGCAATTCAGATACCTAGGACACAGGAGTTCTCACCTTTAAGGATTCAACCCACTTATAGTTCATCTCATCTATTGGCAGAAAAATGGGTGTTTTGACAGGGGCTTGCTGACGACACAGGAAAATAACTGAGCCAAAGAATGACTTCTTCATGGCAACAAGATTCAATGAAGCTTTGCTGAATAAGTCTTCCCACTGTGCCTGTCAAATCAGGTAAAGCAACAAATTAACAGCAAAGTCAAAAGCCAGTTTTTCTTGCTTTTTCTTGAAAACTTGCTCTGTATTGTCTTAGCACAAATACACGTTGGATTAACATCAGTGTTTTATCCACATCTAGACTACTCCAACTTCGCTAAAGGATCTTCCAGAAATGGGAGTACAAGTATCTCAAAGTCCTGGTTAGTCTTAGCACACTAGCAGGTGTGCAAAAACCAGAGCAGTGACCATGCCATCAAATCTCATAGGGTATTTGAACGTGTCTGCCCTATTTCACATAAGCCCTGTCTGCACGGAGACGGGGAGAAGCAAGGGAAGAAGCACGCATATATCTAAGTTACACTGAAACGGCATTTCAGAAAAATAAAAGAATGAAAACGCATGTATGGCATAACCAGAAACATTTAAGGATCTACTATCTGAATGAAATAAAGATGACTGCAAGCTCTCAGTAAAGCATCCATTTGCTTTTCATATGCCAGGCACAGACTAGCAGAAGGTTTTTACAGTGTGATCCCTTATATCAAGGACCAGAGACAATGTCTGTATCTAGAAAACTTTGAGAACTATATTAAGTCCTGCCCATTCTTGCTTGGCTTGTATCATTTTCTTCAGAGAAGGTGCATTCAACTGAAATGTATCTTCTTCCAGGGATTTGCTAATACCAGGCTACTGATACTAATGACAGATCTATGTTTTTTGTTATCAATGCCAGCAGCATCTCAGTGTCTTCTCTTTATCCCCCTGTTTACTGGGAAAGATGCTGAGTACTTAATCTTTCTTCTCAAATCCCCTTGAAAAATGTCTGCAGGAAGTGAAGGGCTAGAATCCATGCAATTGCAAAATTAAAAATCCAACTATCCCACTCCACAATAATAAACAAAACCCAAACTCTTAGAAGTGTTACTCTCTTCTTGTTCTAAAAGAAGAGAGCTGAGAGGCTGCATACCCTCAAATCAGGAAAAATAAGTAAATTCTGTAGAGGCACAGTTTTCCATTACTGCTTGGTCTAACAGTTGCCAAGATGATGTCCCAGTTTCCACCCTTACCCTTGCCATTCTCTCTCCTCCTCTTGTGCAAGCTTTGGCCTTAGTTTATCTGCATGATATACTGGTTTGAAGATACAGGCACTCTTCTCTCCCTCCCACGGCTTCTCAGGGCTTATTTTACTGTATCTCATTATGGGATCAGATAATGTAGGGACAAGGAAAGGAAGAAAAGAGGAAGAGAAAAATACAAGAGAAAAGCCTTCCTTCTGGGAGCACTTTAATGTCAGAAGAAATTAACTAGCTCGTAAAATCTCACTCCCAGCAGTAGTATCAAAAGTAAGAGAGATATTCTGATACCAAAGCATTTCAGGATCCTACAGTGATAAAGCTGTACCCCACCCAACAATGCAGCACGTGATTTTAAGTATAAAGAAATTGTCCTGGCCAGTGTTTTCATACAGATTAGACAGATACACAAAAGACAATGAATTATTTTCAGTGCATTAGGAAAGGCTTTCCTGACTGAACCTACAGTTTACTATCTCAACCTAATATGTAGCAATTTGCAAGTCCTCTCTTCTGAAGACGTGTCTGTTAGACATTTCTGCAGAAAGCCTCAATGGAAAGGCATGCAAGCAACGCCTACTCAACATTCACCATCAGAGCATCTGCAAGCAGCAGACTCAGACTATGCATGGTGAAAGTATCTGTCCTTCCAGGAGGCTTACCTGATTCAGGAAGCTGTGTTTCTGCTGCAGATCTGGGCTTGTAAGGAAACCAACAATTTCTCCAAGAGTTTCTCCCTTAAGGAGAGTGTGGAGCAAAACAAACCCTCCTTCTTTCACAGCAGCTGCCAAATTGGAGAGTATTTCAGTGGTATTCACTACAACACTTGTTGAACAGTTGTACACCACTAGGTCAGCATTGTTCAGATTTCCAGAGGGAAGGCTAGATGGATCCCACTGGCTAGAGACAACACCAGCATCTTGTAGCTCTGTTTCAATAGCTGAAAGGTTTTCCAGGACACGGTCAGTGGCAATGTAGTCCACCTGCAACAGGGGCTGAGTATTCAGAATGCTTTTCACACGAGAGAACAGTCGTCCGCTTCCTGCATTAGCCTGTGAGAAAAAGGAGGGGAAGGAAAAGGAGAAACCAAATCAAAACACGAAATGATATCCAGAATTATAACTGCAACAACAGCGGTATGTAATCAGGTTACTGGAAGGCCTAGAAACACTAGCTACGGTCCCATCCCAGGCTTCCAACTAACCTCTACTATCTTCATCCTGTGACTGATCATGTTCTCCAATGCCACATCCAGGCAAGTCTTCAACTCTGTGGAATCTAGCAATCCACTGAGAAGAGGGTCATTTTGGAAGTGCATTTTCTCTCGAATCACAACCTGTTGCAGCTCAGAATGGAGGTTTCCATTCAGTTCCAGACAGCAGATTTCAGCAAGGATATGCTGAAGGCCCTTCTGTGTGGGTGAGGACCCTGTAGCAGCCACTGCAGTTTCTAGTCCAGGGATGGCTAATTTGACCCCATGCACTGCCACCTTAGACTGTAAGTTCTGGATCAGACCTATGGAATAGAAGGGGAAATGAAAGGAAGAGTCAAGATTTTCCAAGAATTTTTCTTTTCCTCTTTGCCTCTATTTGCTACACCACCTGACCAGCATCACAAATTACAGCATCCTGTATCATTATCCCTGCCGCACAGATACATTGCAGCCTCTGTACATTCACATGATTATGTATTATGCAGTACTTGCATGCCCCAAAGTACACTTTGTAGCAAAACAAACTAAACCACCACAGTTACCTGTATTAAAACTGACTGAAAGAGGGCAACTAACAGAAAACTTGTGATTGATTTAGGGAGCTGTGGAGGAAATTTTTAAGTTTCTGCAGATACAAAAATACTAAAATGCTTTTTTGCTTTATAAACTGATGGCAAATAGTTCATACTGGCTGAGGATCAGGAACAGGATTACAAAAAACAAAATACTCTCACCACAGCCTAGGAAAAAAACCCTCTGGGAACAGTATTTGCAGTATTTGGATGCTGCAGGGGAAAACTAAGGAAGAAAGGAAAA
>VZTI01002871.1:87215-105325 GCA_013397865.1 Struthidea cinerea | reverse complement strand
AAGTATAAAAGAAAAAAAACTTTTAAGGGGTGGGGTAAAAAAAAAAAAAAAAAAAAAAAAAGAAGCTGCAGTCTGCAGTCTTCCCTAGTCCTCAGACCCTCAACCTCCTTGCAGCAGCGTGATACTATCAATATAGTGTCATACCGAAACAATCAAATACAATACCTGTAAAAGAGCATGAGGGGCAATCTCTATTACAACGGCATTCTCTGGAATATGCTTCAGACCTTCGTGGAACAGCACTGGATTCACTAGGTTGTTCACATGGTACTCTGCAGAGGAATTCCTAGCCAGATCACTTTGCCACTGAGATTCAGGAATAGATGTACTGATCCATCGTGCTGAGCGAGGTTTAGGGTGCGGAATGACCTACAGACAGTCAAGAAAGAAGGACAGGAGAAAGAGTTACAAGTAATAGAGAACAATACAATAGGCAAAAGCAAGCAGTTTCTCCTTTTCGCAGGTCACTTCTCCCAGCTTGATTGCTCAGGATATCCTTCTGCTTGAGGCCAAGTGATCTCAAACATTAGATCTCACAGAGGTCTACATGCTCTTCAAGAGATTTCCTCTTCCTTCTGAAGAAAGGAGTCCCCCTTAAGCTCAACATCACCTACAGTCAGCCCAAGTGCCAGAGCATAAGCCACGCAAGCTACAGTTTGGCAATATTACCTTTTTCAGTGCATTGAGCAGTGCTGGTGCAATAGATGCCATGTAATAGGAGTGAAATGCGACGCCAGCACTGCGCACCTCCTTCGCGAACACACCATCTTTCTTCAGTGTGGCTACAAACTCATTCACAGAGTCCTAAGAAGAGGAACACAAGTGAACTAAGAGAAAAGCTCACAAAATACTTGAGATCTGTACGAGCCACTGTACTCCCTCCATACCCTTAATCAGTTGCCATTTAAAGGGAGCCATAGCTGGGATGAGGTTATTGCCCTTCTCAGTCTTATAATTTATCCTCCTCTATGCCCATGGATATAAGAGATATTTTATTACTAGCTTACTGAGGCACTAACATCACTTCCTCTCATACAGTATTTGAGTGTGTAAGTTTATACAAAGTATTATGTCCACTCCACCACTTCAATCCAGCTCCCCTTCGCAAGCAGCTGAACACTAATTAAGCTTTGTGCTTTCTTCAAACCTGAACTTCACAGGTCCCACTCACAATCCTGGTATGTACTGTATCAGTTCCATGCTCACCAGAGGCCCCGAAACAGTGACAGTGTCCTCAGAGTTGTGACAGGCTGGTACCACACCTGGCGGACAGCGTTGTTTACATTCCTCCCATGTCAGACCTGCAGAAGGAAGAGCACAGGACAACAAAAGTGCTTCTAGCTATGAGCCTCACAAGAGGAGGCAATCTTAACTGCACAGTCACTGTGCTCAATTCAGCACTTTGCAAAATTGGGAAGGACTTGCAAGAGACAGATGGGTGTCTCCCCCTTCCCCCAAAAACAATTCTGCAAAAGCTAAGAATATTTACCCTAGAGCTTTAACATGACATTTATCACAGTTATGCTTAACGCAAGGACAGAAGGCCAAATCTTTGCACCATCCCATTAATGAAGGGGGTGGGGGTAACCCCCCCACTTTCAAAGAAGCTACAGAATTGGTTGTTCTGTCTCATGTTGCCCTTAGTTTCTAGGAGTCAAGCTCATGTGCTCTCTCCCCTGTACTAGCTTGGATTGCTGAGAGACACAAAATATCCATAGAAATCAGTAACTCTAGTGGCATGCTAGGTTAACGTATGAAGCATCAGGTCATACATTACACAGATACAAGTCACAGGAAGAACTTGAACTCAACATCAGATTATCAAAAATATACTATATGCAGCACTCCAAATTCTGCGATAAGAGTGTCATTTACTTAATCTCAAGGGCAAAAAAAGCTAAATTAGATAGGTAGTCCTTTGTAGCATTACTTAAATTAAGAAATCTGGGATTATAACAAGTGATCTAGTCCAATATACTGCATTATACCTGCAACAGCTTTTCTCCTAAGTGTTTCAGGTTTTAATTGACCATTATGCCCAATTAGAAGCAGAAGAACAACAGTGCTATGAATAATAATTTTACTTTTAAACATGTAAATCACTATAAAGCTCCACCACAAAGCAAAACTGCTGGGTCCAAAATTTTACCCGACAGTGGGCAAAACTATATGACTTACACAAACACAAAGCAAAGCTTGTTCAGGAGAAAACTTATTCCTAAGTGCTATTAGGCCATAGTAAATTCCACTAGCCAGCTGCCCACTACATAATAGCGGCTTACTGTTTTCACATCTCATTACTCTTGCAGACAATCAGAAGTCTCCTTTATAAAAAAAAAACTAAAAAAAAAACCGAACACATCTGTGTGTGTATGATATATATCTATCAAGAGCCAAAAACCTCAGTGCTTTACATTTTCACCTTGTTTCAAGGTGATTATTTATCAGGCGTGTCATTGGTCACCTGACAACAAATCCCTCCATTTCCACTTAAATTTTGGATGGATTACCAAAATCCTGATGTATTCCAGGACAGAGATCACTACCACTGTATCAACTTAAATATTTAATAACCTGTTCTACATCAGAAGAAAACAAAGAAGCAACAGGGACCAAGATTTTACAGACATAATAGTTTCAGAGACCAATTTTATCGCAATGGCATACAACAGAGATCAGATGCACTTTCTTGTTTCACTCTTTTGGTAAGGGTGTACCTACCAACAGCAGCCATTCCTCCTGGTGGCAATTTGGCCTCTTTAACGCATCGTCCCCGCCAATAAGCAGCGAGAATGGCTTCTTCATGACTTAAGGAGTCGTCTGCATAGCCACAAGCTAGTTCTCCCACTGAGTGGCCCAAAATCCCATCGGGTTGCAGACCTGCAGCCTTCAGCATATCAATCTGAGCAATCTGCAAGAAGAATTAAGATTACTGATTCCATGCCAGAGTAAGCAGGTGTCAGGCCTCAAAGGTACACAGCAGTAGCAAGTACGTAATGAACTTCTTGGTACAGATATTCTTGGCATCACTGCTTTTTTTTCACCCAATAACTGCAGCTCCATCCTCCTTTCAAAGCAAACCCAAGAACCATCATGCAACTCCAGTATTGTCTGGGCCTCTTCACAATGTAGTTTTCCACTAAGAAAATATTTCCAACAACACGAGGCTACCAAGAATGCGTCTGTACAAAGCAAGAGGCAAGACCAGCTTTCCAGATCACTTTAAAAGCATGGCCTCTAGTTTATTAAGAAACCATGAATCCCACATTGACACTCAGAATCAAGAAGAGACTTCTTTCAGCTTGACTTAGTTCATTTGCAGAACAAATTTTAGAAGACATTAAATGGAACCTTGCTGCTTGGCACAAACACTTGCATAAAACTTAAAGACCTTCCTTAGTCTCTTAAAGGAAGAAACCGTGCCACATACACACAGATACACACGCAAATCAGTTCAGACCAATATTAGTCCAAACATCTTGTAAGAAAAAAGCAGCAAGGCCAAGAATGTCCGTACCAAAAGGTTTGTTATGTACTTGTAAGCAGCAAAGCTCAAAACTGTCAAGGGCACAACACACTCCCTCCTTTCAGAGAGGTATTTCTAACAGCTGCCACTTGCTGATTACACAAAACGAGCTTCCATGAATCGGTATAAAGTGTTACCAGGCAAACAGACACATTATCAGACGGTGCTTATGTGGATTGAGTCCAGGACCCCCCTCCAGCAGCCCTTTGAGTCTTGCCTGAATAGCAGCTAGTCCAACAAATGCATGGACAGTGTCATCAAAAGTGTTCTCATCTGCTTGCAGCAGCAGGTCTGAGACCTTCAGGCCTGTGTTCTTCAAAGCCTCATCTGAGCGCAATATAGACTGGCGAAACAGATCCAACTTCATGAGGCTCAGGCCCATGCCTTTCCACTGTGTTCCCATGCCTGCAGGATAGGCAAGGAGAAAGTGAGTTTTAGTAATATTCTGAAACAGGAGTAGACACGACACACTTCCTTCGGCAGTTAAAGAATTCTAACTAAGAGCAAAACGTTGTATGCTTCTAACATTCTCTAAATTAGGCACCACTTTTTATTTTGCTGGAGTCCGCTACAATCAGAAGACAGTTAAGTTGGAAGGTTTTAATAAAATACAGAACACTCCTAGACATGTCACAGAGTTGCAAAATATTTCCTCACGCTACACTGTAAAATAGCATTAGAGCACAGAACACAATTGCTCAAGCCCCAGATCTACAGAGCAATGGAAAGCCTGGACCCAATGCTGCACACCTACCTGAGCATATGTACCAGAGTGGTCTACCAGATGCTTGAACTTGCTGAACCTCTTTTACGTCACTTTCAGTGCCAACCAGTGTGTAGCCCCTGTAGGGCATGGAGGACACAGGAACTGCAGAGATATCGCTGAGCAGGTTTACATATGCGCTGCATCCTCCATGTTTTCTGCTCTCTTGAATTAGCGTTTCCACAGCTTCCTGGGTTCTGCCAGAAATCTGAACCAGTCTTGGCATGTTACAAGTCTCCAGAGGCTGGCATTTGTTCTTATTTGGCCTCAGAATGACATGAGCATTAGCACCTCCAAAGCCAAAAGAGTTGATACTGACAAGGCCACCTTTCACTGGTGTTGGCTTACAAACTACCTCCAAAGAGCCATCTTGTAAGGCAGGAATATCTGGATTTGGGGTATTGAAATGAAGATTTGGAGCCCACAGCCCATGTTCCAGAGAAAGAATGACCTGAAAGAAAAACAAGAGTGTTCTGTGCTCCACATGGTCTCATGACAAACACTCTTTTGTTGTTATTTTACTACAAATGACCATGTAGCATATTCTGAAGCAGTTGTCTATGTTTGGATAAAGGGACATTTCAGAGAATAGCATTGTTGATGTTACTGAGGTAGCAACTGCATCACCTAGGCAAATTTTAAGACCATGCAAGAAGTCAGAAGAAGTTGAGCCTTACGTTTAGCTTCCAGACTCTTTCTAACCGGCAAGCCATGCAGTCTTGCAGGAAAAGCAGCCTAGGTACTAAGACTATCACATCGTCTTTTTCCCCTTTCAGATCCCATCCCTTTATCACATTCCTCTTCATCCCTCCCCAGTCACACATAGTCACAAATCCTCTTCCTTATCACAACAAAATGCTTCTATTTCTTGCTTTTCTGCAAAAGAATCAAGCTGAAGCACTGGTAAAGAAGTCTGCTTGCTGCTTTACACCCATTTGTTGTCTTCTCGATTCAAAAAAGCAGAAACAGCAGACTGGTCAGAACTGGCAGAGCCAAAGGAAAATACTGAAACGTGAGGAACAAAATATCTGTGCCAAAAAAAACAAGAGCTCCCTTCTCTTAGTAGCTTCTCTCTACATACAGCTCATGACACCAAATCCACATTCATCTGTGGAACAAGCCCAGTAAATTGCAGACTACACGGTCAGCTGCAAACGGAGTGTGCTCTGTATGTTTGACAGTTCCTTCATCACCCCAGAATGGTCACAGAGAGATACTGGCTTGGGAACTGTTCTTCCAAGCTGACTATCAGACATAGCAGCTTACCTGGGAGAACAACCAGTACAAATACACAATTTCAACTCACAATCAACACATTTAAAGCTGTAGTCTAAGTATTTTCATGCATACTTGTCCTACACCTACAATACTATGCACTTTGAATGTGCTGTTGCTTTACATTGATACATACTGTACTTTAAGTTTTTCATGGTTTCTACCTAGGTTTGAGAGCACAGTACAGTGAGCATACCACCAGTGCCTCCAAAAAGCTTTGTCTTTGCTGCACAGCAGGTGATTAGACAGGTTGAGTAATTCAAAGACGCAGGTGCTTTTTTCCCTTCCTCACCAGAATTTGCCTGAAGAGGCTTTGGCAAGCCTTAGTTTCATTCCTACCTATCCATATAATTAATGGATTATCTTCAAGTCTGAAATCTGGTATTTTCAAGATCCAATTTCCTGACACCTCACATAGGAGTATTTTATGGAATTCCAGAAGAAAACACGTACACAAACTGCAGACTTCCTGAGACACTTACTGTCTAAGAAACATTGGGTTTGGTGCAGAGGTGGGGGCAACAGTACCTCAAAGTTATGATCCTGTCCTGATGGATCACAGAACCACACTAAACAAACTGTTTGTTACATACAAGTCAGTATGGATTGAGAAGCTTATTTTATGACTAAGTTATCATTCCTTCTACGAAGAATGTGTCAGTCAGAGATAAAGGCGCTAAAAAAACCTAAACTTTTCTCTACAGAGAGACGGACACTGCTATCGTCATGCAGATGAGGCTATTCACAGTAAGTTGTATTTGGGTCACAAGTAACCACTTTGAAGAGTCTACAATTCTAGCAGTGGCAGTGTATCTGACTTTAGTTTGCATGGTTCTATGGCAATAGGCTTAACAAGCAAGTGTGAACATTAGCTAGCTCTCTGCTAAGCAGTTTAGCAGCTAGAGCCAATAGATGACCGTCTGCCTACAGCAGTAGCTAGCAAGCTGGTTGCTAAGACAGAGAGTTATTCATGCTGGTAGCCTCATCCCAAAGAACTCACCTGGCTTCTTGCCATCCTAAGAGAGAAGAGGAAGAGATGATACATCCCCGACAGAAAGCCAGAAGGATCAGCTGCTCTTTTGGCACTGAAAGCCTACGCTGACTCTCATCTTTGGTCATTGTCAACTACTCCAAACATCTAATCCCTCTACGTATACGTGCCTCAAACCCAAACAACTTGCAGCAGAGTTCTGTTGGAAGGTCCAGTGTAAGGATTGACAAAGTAATCAATAAGGATTAACAAAAGAATCCCAAAGCCTTTATTCTGACCAGAGCTATGCTCCTATAGAATTCGGTAGGAAGAGAGAACTGAAGTGTGTGTGCACACAGCAGAGGGCCACCTGAGCATTCGGTGGTTTGCAGGATAGCCACCTGAGCTTTTGAAAATATTTGCATGTGACGCAAGTAGTTAATGAGAAAACCTGAGTTCTTATCACTATCAGTGAACATTTTACCCTGAATCAATGCAGAGTTTCCCTAAACCAACCAAACAAAACCCCACACACTGGCGTTCCCCACCTTCCCTAATTTTTCTTCTCAAGCCCCCCGTTACCTTGGCTAATGCAGCAAGCCCTGAGGCAGGCTCTGGATGACCCATATTTGACTTGGTTGATCCGATCAACAGTGGCTCCCTTTCACACTCACAGAAGACACTTACAATGCCATTTACTTCCTGTGGATCTCCAACCTAGTATGAAGAGAATCAGAATGGCTATTAGCCAGCACTTCCAAAACACACCCCAAAAGAGAAATCTGAAAGATTATGGTGTTTGGGCAAAATCCAAAAGTAGTGAAGCAGAACATATTCTACTAACTGGTTGTCCTAGTTTAAAGACACAGACAAGATTGGTGGGCATAGGGGAGCGATAGGGGATACACATCATAAAGTCACCCCAAGACACTGGTAGAATGCAAAAAGATTTCACTTTGGGAAAAAGAATAATTTAATGGAAAAGTGTGGCAAGCGATGCAAGGGAAGAAAACACTCAGTCTCTTAGGGACCATGCTGACCTTGGTGCCTGTCCCGTGAGCTTCAACATACTCCACTTCTTCAGGTTTGATACCACATTCCCTGTACAAAGATCTGATCAACTGCTGCTGCATCTCTCCAGATGGGAATGTCACACCTAGGATCAAAATTACCGTCAATTTCACTCTCCTATCAGGTGCTTCCTGTTCTGATTTTAGCATCCTTTCATTCACTTTGGGCTGCCAATTCCCCCCCCAAAAAACCAAACTAAAGGCCTTTTCACCTTTGGTCCTTAGCACCAAACACAGTAAGTCTCTCAGGCTCTTTGTAAGAAGAGCAGAGGAAGCAGAAATTAACCTAAAGCAATGAGTTAGACTAGGGTGGAAAGATACTGGTTAACAGAATACTAGAAGATGTCTAGGTTAAGCAAAACATGTGAAGCTTGGTGTCTCCACAGCCAGAGAGCAGGAGAAACTAGACAACAGTAGGGTAAGAGCTTTACAGTTATAACACTGTACCTACATTTCTACCATCAGTGCAGAAGTTACTGCAGAGATGTCCTGAGGAATGTCAAACTAGCAAGAGAACATTGCTGTTACTTCAGTAGAAACCATCACTTCTCTCCTTTAACTTCTTTAAAAAATAGGGTCCTGAACTTTGCATCATCAAAACCAGAAAATGAAAAAAAAAAACCCAAATACAAAAAAACATTCACACATCTACAGAAGAACCCTACAACAGACCATTTTTTATGGCAAAGACTCTAAACTGAACAGTTACGTAGGTATCTCTTTTCAGCAGCTCAAGACCTACCTTGCTCCTTAAAGCCATCAGTGTTAATTCCAGCATTTACTATTGTGGCATAGATCCTCTTTGCCATAGATCTCTTGGTCAAAAGAACAACAACAGCAGCTTCAGAGCGACAATATCCATTTCCTGAGAGCAGAGAGCGAGCGAGTCACAACTTCTGCTCTGCTTTGTAAAATATTGCCAAACACCATGCAGTAAGATTACCACTTAAAATAGACTGTTTTGAGAATATGACATATCTATTTCTTTTAAAGAAAAATTTCATGTCCTAGAAAGACACAGTGCTCATCACGAATGACAACAGAAATTTTCCATCAAGAGACAGCTATTTTTTCTCCCCAGAGGCAGAAGGATGAACCATATGGTGCCAGTTTCTTCCCCACAGTTAGTTTTCCAGGTTCAATGGAGCATGCAACATAAATCAGTTCCAGGGTATGTCCCAAACAGTGCACCCTGGAACAACTACAAGGCTAGCTCTTTGCTATATTGAAAGAGTAGCTGGTCACAGACTGTAGAGTAAGTCACTCTCATATGCCATAAGCTTTTGTACTTACACCTTACCTGAAACATCAAAAGCCTTGCAGGCACCATCAGGACTAAGCATACCCAGTTTCATGAACTGCACAGATGTGTTGGGTTTCAGCAAGAGGTTGACTCCTCCTACTAGGGCTGCACTGCACTGCCCACGATGAATTGCCTTATAAGCGTTTTCCAGAGCAATGAGACTAGAGGAGCAGGCTGTGTCAATAGTTAGGCTTGGTCCTTAAGAAACATAAGGAAAAAAAAACCCAAAACAACCTTAATTTCCTAGATTCTTCTCCAAAGACTACAGGATGGGGTTACAAGAAACGCATTAAAAAACAATGTTAAGTAAGAGTTGCTTCAGAACATAGCAGAGTTGCTTCAGAACATAGCAGATAAACTTGATGCAATGGGAGACTAGAACCACCATCTCTGCCTACTTACAAGGTAAGGCATGAGAAAGGTGGGAAAAAATTGTGAACAGATTTGCTTTAAGGGCATTTTTAAAAATTCTGTCTCTCCATCAAAAAGAGAACACAGCTTTACAGGCAGGTTCCATCTAATTACCCATTCTCGTCAATAAAAATCCCGTGCCCTTCCTGGTGCTACCCTGGCCATTCTCTCCGTTCTCTGCTGCAATTCAGATCAATTTCCACCTCTCCATTCCCTTCAATACCGTGCATGGATTGAATCATACCAATGCCTTCAATCACATCATTTTTGTGGCTCTCCTACTTCTTCCACTTTACTCAAAAGAAAGCCAACTGCTACAGTCAGTAGCAGTTTATCTCTGGTCTAGCTGACTTCCATGTATCTTGATACCAAATAGCAGACTAAAGGCCAGAAAGGACCAAGGCCTTTTTATAAAGGCTTCCTGACATCACCATCCTTCAGATGAACACCAGCTATGCCCAGCAGCAGCAGCTGAGTTATAAAGCCTTACAGGGAGTCTTATCATATAGTCACTATATATTTTTACTTCTCATAAGCCTCCTTGGAACAGTTATTATGCTATTTTCTCTTTCCAAAAGGGATCTATGCCATCATATCCATCCCAGTCCTCTAAAGCATCTGTGGTACAATCATGTTGAAATTGCAATCGCTGATCAGCACCAACAGGTTTGGGGGGCACTTACCTGTTAAGTCATAGAAGTAGGAAATCCTGTTGGCAAGCATAGCACGCTGACAGCCAGTCATACTGTATCCCAAAAGCTCTTCTGGATCTTGGCTAAGGGCTTCAGCAGCTTCTGATCCACTGGCACCAATCCATACACCTGTGTCTGTGCCCCGGAGAGTGGCTGGATTAATACCTATGGGGATTGGAAGGTAGATTACAGTAAACATGATGAGGGGCAAACTGGGGAGATACCAGGTACACTGGTACCAGTTTAACCAAAACTACTTATTGTCCCTTTCCAGCAGCATTGTTCCCTTACCTTTAATAAGCTTTCATCTGTTTCAACCACCAACCTTACATGTCTTACTTTGGAGTCCATCAGAAGTTTGGCATTGGCTTTTGGCCAGAACATACTGTGCCCTGACACAGGTTTTCAGCCCAGCTGGGCATCGCTAGAGCCTCGCATAAAGAAGTGCACGGACTATGAAAAGTACAAATGCTGACAAGAGAAGCTAACAGCTACTTCCAGTACAGAGAAAAGGAGCAGACTGAAGGGGAGAAAAATCATAGCACCTGGAATGTCATGCGAGCACATCAATATCTATCTCCTGCCCAGATCTGGAGTACAAGACAGAAATGAGAATTCTTAAGCACAAAAACAACCAACAACCAGAACAAGAAACAACTTTGCTCTAAAAAACACACAGCAAGGTCAACTGTCAGAAATCTCTGCTGTTTCTTCTCTCTGCTTCAGGTGTCCTGGAGACAGACAGAATATTCAATCTCCAGACAGAGGCTCAGAAGCAGAGAAGCAAAAGTTAATTTCAGTAAGTCACAGAATCACAGAATGTTAAAAGTTGGAAGGGACTTGAAAAGACCATCTAGTCCCAACCCCTACTGCCACAGGCAGGAACATCTTACACTGGACCAGACTGCTCAAGACCTTATCCAACCTGGCCTTGAACACTGCCAGGGCTGGGGCATCCACAACCTCCCTGGGCAACCTGTCCCAGTATCTCACCACCTATACAATAAAGAATTTCCTCCTCACATCTAACCTAAAATTGCCCTCTTTCAAATTGTAACTAGTCAGTACTAGTGAGCTGGTTCCAACTTCTTCCCCACGTGCTTATGTTCTGACATGAAACTGATTAACATGAAGAATAAATTTCTTGGCTCAGTGGATAAGTAACTCAAAATCTCAAGATACTGGCAGTGATTGAAGAGAGAGAGGCTCCTATTTCTGAAAGCACACTTCCTAGGAAAACCTTCTAAAAAACAGATCAAATGCTACAGGTTTTCCAAGAATCTGACCAATAGACAGAAATACATCAGGCCATCTGTCCTTCTTTTAGATCATGGATGAGAATTCTAATCAAGTCATCCTTCTTTTCCTCTTACAAAGGAATTATTATGGAATATTAGGGTAGAGCAGAACATAGAAAAGCTCTAGAACTGCTGACTGTTAAAGTGATTCTGTCATACTGGTTGTACCATATGATGCAGGTACAGATTTGCTGGCAGTCAGCAACGACTTCCTGGTTTGCATTCCAGAGAAAACAGCTTTGTTCTAACCCTTATACAGGAATCTGGTAACCTCTGTACCATGTCCTGGGTCTCCTCTCTAATGTGATGGCTTTCCCTTGTTAAGAGTTCTCATCACACAGGTGCATGTCTGCACCTGTTACACAGAGACAATACAGCTTAATTCTCCCTCTTCAGTCATTCATCTACTTACCTCCATCCAAAATAGCTTCATAAGAAACTTCCAACAGCAAGCGAAGTTGAGGATCCATTGTATGAGCTTGTTTGGGGTGAACCCCAAAAAAAGATGCATCAAATTTGCTTATGTCCTTGAGCTTTCCGTTTCTCTTAGGCAGTCCATAAATTCCTGTTAAGGAAAATTCGACACCGAGTCACAAAACACATCAATGGTGAAGCAGCTGCAAGCTGAGAGACACAATACAGAATGACCAGAATGACCACAGCTGATTTTCAATTACACATAAAACCTTGCTCCCCTGCGCAGTGCCCAGAGGGCTGCATGAGCACCTACCGACCTGCCTCATCTGGAAATGAGAATGCTGCATTAGCAAAAATAATTGTAACTTTCAGGACTCTCCTGGATATAGCAGCAAAAGACATCTATCTAGTTTAACTATTTTGCTTTGGCAAGTGGTACCAAGCACATACAGTCTAAATCAGTGGCTCTGGTCAGTCACCATTTAGAAGAAAAACAAAAGCTGCTTTTGACTTCTGCAAGTCACTAGCTTGAATTGGGTAGACATGTGCAAAACACTTCAAAAGGACAATCAGACAAAAAAGGAACATTGCAAAAAGTCATAAACCACACAACTGGAATCCCTGTGCTACTTCTGAACCCAGCAAAATGTCAGAGCCGTCTTACTGTCACAGCTACCAAGAGCAGGTACAGGATTAATGTTGCCTAGCTGCTCTGTCAGAATGCTCTTTTATTTGAAAGTAAGCTACATATTATTTATTAGCTGCTACTGCATAGGACATAACATTATAAAATGGATTGCGTGAGACCTCCGTGAAAGCACTCTGTTACTGAATTTCTTGATGATTTATCAGAAGTTAATTCGGGTCTGGCAGGGTTTTGAACTCATAAATTCTCTTTTCACAGGATAATTCCTCTAAAACACTCAGAGCTCAGGGCTCTAAAAGGAGGGACAATAAGCACTCACCTGGTTTCCACCTCCGATCATCCTCTGTGACCATATCAACTCCATTAAGCAGGTTCTCCCAAAACTCTTGCAAGTTCTCAGACTCTGGCAGCTTTCCTGCTATGCCTGCAATCACCACGTCCTCCATCTCTTAACTTCACCCTGTTGCTGAGATCCACAAAGCAGTAAGGTTAGTAAGATTTCACACAGAGGAAAGTATATGTGTCTTGCCTTCCTGACGTGTTGTGACAAACAAGCGTATTTGCAGGAACACCCACACAGGAGCAGCCCGTGGAATCTCTACTATTAAAAGAAAAAAAAAGATATCCCAGCTAATCAAATGGGCCATAAGATCCATGGGGTTGATAAGGATGAAAAAAATGATCCTGAAGGAGCATCAGGCTCTGAGAACCACCAGTTTCTACATGACAATCAGAAAATGAGTAAGTCTACCTCTACTAAATGCAGAGCCTCTGTGAAGTCAGCAGAGAAGAAAGATTAACATGCTGGAGCAAAGGTGGGTGGAGAAATTATGAAATACACATAGTAAAATACATAATTACAAGGCAAACCTAACAGGTAGCAAAACAAGTTCTACAATCATTCCAAAGTTAAATCCTAACTTAAGAATCAATAATCAAAAGATTTGTTGGATGTGAAAAAAAATAACCCCAAACAAACAAAACTACGAAATTGCACAAAACCACCCCCTCCAAAATAAACAACACAACCCTAAACCCCCCCAATTAACTCTGCGCAAAAAAAACCTGACGAAAAACCCAAACCAAACAACCAAAACAAAACAAAAAACCAAACAACCCCCCCCCAGACACAAACAGCAGAGAAAATCCACAGAAAGAATACAGTACAATTGAGCATCATTTTAAATGTCAACACCAAAGAAGTAAGTTCTACATCTAGAGTGTTTCCTAACTGGACCCTGCACCGCCGCATGTTTAGAGAACTGTGAATGTGGAACTGATTACACATGATAGAGGCTGGCGCTTTAAGATACGATTTGGCAGAACAGATCTGGAATACAGACAGGATGAAAAACTTCAGCTGTTGTCCCAAGACATTTGCATTCAAGACCCCAGTCTCAAATACGACAAGAGAGCATCATGCTGCATAACACAGCATGGCAGGGCACCTGTATCAGACCACAGCACCATATATTACACCTCTTTATTTTCTATTACAGTAAAAATATATTAACAACTGAGTAGAGAGGAGGCAAGTTAACTTGATGTTTCAGCTAAATTCAAATTATAATCTTAGATCCTAAGTAGACAAGTTAAAGGAGTAGGGGAAATACCCATATATATGGTGGGGTTTTTTTAATTTAAAAATTAAATAAAAGTATGGCTGCAGGAACCAGAGATAGTAAGCATTAACAGCACTTTCTTAACTAATCCTTCAGGTAAGTAGAGGCAAAATATTCTTTTACGTGTGGGATTTTAAACAAGTAAAAAACACAAAGAAAACTGGGCATTCAAACAACTACAAGTCTGCCTTAATAACTTCGAAGGAAAAAGTTTGTTACGAAAGAGCTGAAGTTTGACTTCCATCGTGTATTACACTACATAGGGGCATGCAGGCCCATTGCTTAAGTGCCGCTGGTGGTTGATCATCTCCAAAATACAGCACTAATGGGTACTCTCAGATGAGCACTTAATGGTTGTTTTCCCTACCCAAGATGTTTCATTTGGGCATTCTTTTGCAGCCTCTTTCGGGACTTCCTGATGCTTTTGAGCAAGAAACAGGCCCCTCTTCCATCCACACATTACAGTGCTCAGGCAAGGTAACACTTTCCCATAGCTGCATGAGGTTGCTGGGGTGTGCAGAAGGAAAGCAGAGCCCTCTGCACAGCTGAGGTGTAGCTCCGCCAGAACATAACACCACAGAGGCTGCCTCATTTCTTTCACCCTTCTTTCCTTCACCAGTAATCTTGATTCAGATCTGTGGAGTAACTGGAATTATGCAACACCTAACACTGAAGCAGAAGAGATTATTACTTCACCCAGTCCATTCCTTCTGGGAGCAGAAACAGAAGTGCTCCCAAAAGGACATCTTAGATTTCTAGGTCTTGTGCTGAACACCCAAACAACAGAAGGTCTATTCCCCTCTCATTCATTTAAGAAAGGAAACACTTAGGGCCAAATTGAGCAAGGCCCTTACTGAGAAACTAGTCCCCAAAACTTAAATTGGCATTAACAGGCCCAGTCACTCAGTGCTGAAGAGAAACCTCTCAGTTTTTCCACTCACACAAAACTAGTAAGTCAGTTTTACTACTGGCCTCACCACTGTACCTGTAAAAACCAACCAAGGGCCACAACCTACTACACTTTCAGCATTTCTGTGCTGGGGCAGGGAAAAGAGAGATCTTGGGCACAAAGTTTAAATTTAAGCTTAAGATACGAGACATTAAAATGATAGTTGTTCCTTCCCATCTCATCTCTTTCCCTGGAGTATCAGAAAAACTCTTCCAGGTACAACCAATTGATGAAATGTTCCTTTGAGACAGTGAAGTAATGAAATTCATCAGCAAAACAATTTTTGCCAACTTGTTATGAATGTAGTTGAGCAAGACTATGTCAAAGGTGGAGAAAAAGATGCTGCAGTAATCAAAATCAGAAGAACAAGAGCCACAAATTAAAAGATTTTAATACACAAAGAACCAGAAAGATTTAGACTTGCCACAAAGAGCTCCAAATGAATACATCTAAGATAAAATACAAATTATGGATTAAGCAGCAGACAGCAGAAAGGATCTGCTGTTGGAAAACAAGAGTGGTCAGAAGAAAAGTCATTCATATTAAGCCATCCCTGATTAAACAGTGATTAAAGCAGCTGTTACAGCTACCAACAATGTTTTCGGTCTTCCTTGACAGATAATAAGCAGGTAAACCATTTTAAGGTTGATTGACTTTGCCCCCATATGGTGTATTGCATTATTATTTTACTTTATTAGAGACTTGTTTTCTGTAGAGCATTTTTTGACTGTACACAGTAACACAGTACATTGACAGATTTTCAAGTATAGGGCAAGATCAAGAAAGATAGCACAGATGAAGAAAGAACATTTATTTCTACAGCTGTTTTAATGGAGATTAGACTACAGCAAACATACAAACAGACTGCTTCTACTACCTTTGATGAGCAAAGGGTTGAGAAGCAACAGGTCAAAACAGGAGACAAAGATAAAGAGGGACAAACAGGAGTCTTCTATTTCTTAAGGCTGTATTTGCTGAATCCATCTAACATCCTAACATCCTTCTTCCTCAGTTTATGCCATGCTTTTGCTTAAATTGAGTTGTGTGAATTTTCCTCAGACAACTTGTGTTTTTAATTGAGTGGAGAGAAGCAAACACACCACAGCCAACCTTCTCCCCCTCTGCCAAAATATCAGTGCAGTAGACACCTCAGTTAAGCCTAAACTACCATCTCGCTGGATTTGCACAATATTTTTTAGCAATTCTACTGTGTTGCTGACTCACTCAGTCAGTGACTAGTAATAACTAACAATCTTTTCTGGTATCAAAGCTACTCTTAAGTTGAAATACTGTTTTCTATTGCATTTAAAACAGTTGTTTTTCAGTCCCTAATTTGCCACAAAAAATTAATCAAAAAAGTATTAATCATCATTTTCCACCATCCCTGGCAGCTGCACAACTTTTTTACAATACTTTTATCTGCTGTTTCCCTACAGAAGTAACCCTCTGACCATTGAGCATGTACGCTTACAAAGGGAAAGAAAAGCCAAAAAATCCAAAACCAAAACCCACAAACAAACAAACAAAAATGCAAAGGTAAAATCTGATTTCTTCGCCCTCTCATACCTGACTTGCCAATCACTGAGCATAAACTTATTCTGCCGTAACTTGTTCACTAGGGTTTGGTGAAGAAAGGAAGGGGAGAAGGAAGGAGAAACAGCTGTTCGCAAAGACGTGACAAATAAACCCCAAACCTTGTTTTGCCTGATGCACATTTCCTTTTCCTAGACAGGAGCAATATATTTATTTCATTGTTATTTCGATAGCTGTCATCATGGTGGGACAGAATCCTTAAAGTCAGCTCTGCTACTGTTTCTACGCAGTCCAAATCTTCATATTTTTTGGAGCTCTCATCATTGTAAAATGAAACACTCATGACTCCTCTATAGCTTTCTTCAGCACAGATATTGACGAAAGGACTGTTTTCTTTGTTTTTCAGTATGATTACATCACAACCCAGGTTTCCTAATCTCTGACTATCATTTCTAAAATTTGTAATAAAAAACTGTCCTTACACAGAAACTTCTCTTATGAAGAGCTATAATGCTTGCCTCCAAAAACCCCTCCACAGAATAGAGGCAAACAGGCCAGCTTTCATTTTTTTGAAAGCATTTGGCTACCATCCATCTGTATGTTACAGATTCAATTTAACAAAGACCTTTCAAATGCCTCTGTTTCAGGTCTGTATTTGTCCTGTCGACCACAACCCAAATGAAAAACAGTAGAGTGTGTTCCTATTTAAAACGCACTACTTAGCGAGAAACACGATCTGGTTCAAAGCTGTTACTGGAGAAAAAGTAAGTTAGACTTTGCTCACGGAATCAATACAGCTTGGTTGATTCCCAAGTGGTCAGAAACTACCTGTATAAAAACCTAAGTCCCAAGTATGACTATATCATGTTTGCAAAAACATCTGTTCATAACTGCCCTCATTCTCTGAATTCACTCACTAAATGCAGCTTTTCACAATGCACTACTATTTTCAGTTTGTTTCAAGAAGGATAGAGGCTTCAGGAAAAGCTCAACCCTTTGCTCATGTAGCTTGGGGTTTCTTCTTCTCCCATTTTTTAAGACAAGACATGCTCCAAAGCCCCCAAAGGTGGTCTGATGGAGTATGCAAGTTAACTTACACAGCCTTAATACTGCCTGTTTAAATTTAAGCATCCAAATAAAGCTTTTAGCTAGGAAAATATGCATTCAGTATCTTATAGGGCCGTATACCAGGGAAAGAATGTGGAATAAGAACCAAACAGGTGCAAAAACAGCCAAAGAGAGAAGATGATCACGTTCCTGACAGAATCGCAGCATCAAATCCATACTGGTGTACGATCACCAGGTTACCTCGTGTGGGCCACTGGTTTATACCGAAGTGGGAAAAAATAGTTTAGCAATATACACGGCACGTTTTTTCAGACGGATTCCCAGAACCTATTAGCGAGTCTTCTCTCACAATAGCGAGCGCCGATCTCCTCTTGTACAAGCTTCCTCAGCTTGCCACGACCGTGCCTTCGCGTTAACACGGGACGGCGTGGAGAGCGCAGCGCCGTCGTCCCGCTGCCCGGGCAGAGCGGCCCGTCCAGCCCCGGCGCCCACCCGAGGCAGTGCGGCGCTCGGCGCCCGAGCTGCGGCAGCGCGAGGCCGCCGAGGCCGGCCGGCCCCGCGGCGGAA
>VZTI01002871.1:51806-77726 GCA_013397865.1 Struthidea cinerea | reverse complement strand
TTTTTTTTTTTTTTTTTCTGAAATACAGAATTCGGTCCAGTAGAATTAAGGACACCTTTTCCTGGAGGAGAAAGCTAAGCAGCAAAAAAGAGTGTTTAAAAATTGTATTCTTGCAATGCAGTATTTCAGGGCCTGCATGTTTGAGTAAGAAGTCCACTCTGGTGTTCCATACATAAATCTGGATGCAGACATCAAAGTAAACTTGGTCTCAGGAAAATATTATTCCTTATGGACGTTTCACTTTTTTCATGTTGGCAGTATCATCTGTCCCTTTTGCTATTTTCTAGATCCCTGAAAGTCTACATTAAGTTTTGCAACAGTGGCTCGAAATTTCTAGACATTAAGAAACTGATGTCCTTGTAAGGCTGCCAGAGCTCTTGCATCACACATACAACAGCATGAAACTGCATGGCACTATCAGTAATGTTTCAAAGACATCCTTTTGCTTATCCTGTCAATATAGGCCTGACCTGAAATACTCTTCCTATTTCAGTCCCAGCCTCACAAAAAAAGCACATGAATCATGAGTGTCAGCACTATGTCCATTCCAGTCCTCCAGGTCTGTCAATGCATTTTACTTTGTCCCTGCAATGCACTGCTGTTCTGAATAAATACACTTATAATCCACTCCTCATTTTGAAAGCCCTTTTAAGTATTATTTTTTCTCGTGAGCTACTAAAGATGGTTCATTGCCTCCATACACTGGTTTAAAAATAGATGTAACATAGGCTGGATAGGACCTGTGGGTGAAATGTCACAGTGCTTATCACTCCCTGCTCAGAATGTACCTCGACACAACTTGTGTCCATTGCCACTTTTCACCGTGCACCTCTAAGAATGTGGTTCTGTCTTCTCCAAAACCCCTCACTGGGTAGTTAAAAAGCAGCAATCAGACCACTCACCAACTCTTTTTTACACTGAACAACCCAGTTCTCTAAACCTCTTCTCACGTAACGTGTTCCTGTGCCCCAGTTATTTAGCGGCTCTCCACTGGACACCAGTTTGTCAGTCTTTTGTACAAGAGAGTCCAAAGCTGGACACAGTGGCCTCACAAGTACCAAACAGAGGGGAACTAATCACTTCCCTTCGTGCAGTGATTGCATTCTTGTTCCTGCAGTCTGCATGTGATTAACGGCATATGAATATCTATGTAATGGTAACACAGCTCATTTGAAAAGTCTAAATGGCTGCCATATTTCTATACAGATACTGTCAGATCTCAGGAATAATGACCATGATAAAAATAATAATACTGAGGCAAAAAGCCCAAGCAAATCACATACAGCATTTTGAGAAATAACTTATTGAAAGCTACCCCTCTAATTAAAAACAAACAAACAAGCAAACAAAAGATACCCCAAAAAACACCTTTACTGGAACATTCAGGAGGAATATTTGTCTGTCTATTTATAAAGACCTTTTATAAAGAAAAGTCTAAAATCCCTCTAGGGAACGTACTCTGCTATTAGCGATCCCTAAAATTTTTCCAATATTGTAATGTAAGCCCATTATTTTTTGTCCTATCTACAGCAGGTGTTAGTTTCCCAAAGTTTTGCCAATGAAGGATTACTTCATGAACAGACCAATAGTTTGAGATACGTCACATTAATCTGCAATGCACTGCTCAGCATAATAGCTGTCATAAAAAAGTTCCTTAACAACTCGCCTGTAAAGAGGCTACACTTCACTGCACGTATCTTACAAATGGTGCTCTTGCTAAAATTTCCAAGAAGATGTGGTGATTTTTGTAGAAGTATAACACTAATTCATGTTCAGTCTATGACCTAGGTTCTACCTTCTCCTGTCATCCTAACCTGTCTTCACTGTCTCACATGTGAGGACTGGACACTGTCTCACATATAAAAATTTGTGCTTGCTTCTATTTTTTTCCCCTTCCAACTTGTTGCACTGGACTATAGAATTCTAGGGAATCCCCACAGCATATACCAGCATTATGCCTGTGATGTCACCTTTTGCTTTTAGGTCTTAGCACTCTAAGCAGTATTGTAGCTATTAACCAGTCAAAAAAGTAACAATTAAGCAATTAAGCAAGAATTTGCAAATTACAATTTGATCTAACAGTCACTTGGCAACACATGAAGTGTGCAGTTCTCAAACAGACACTTTCATATTTGCCCCAGCTAAGTTTTAGACTATGTCAAAACAGAATTTGCATTTTCCAGGAGTACGTAATAAAAGTGAAGAAGTATTTGCAATTATGGCATTTAAACCAGAAAGCTATATAGACATTCCTCTTAATTCTTTCTTCTGCTGGCAACAGTGAAATTCCCTTCAAGTAACTCATTCAGATTCTGATGATAGGACTGTAACAACAGCAGCAGTACGTGAAAGAATTCGTGAATGGCGACAGAATCCACTGTACTTCCACTCTTCCAGAGGAGTCAAACACTGTGACTACTTTACAAAGCAGGCTTACCCTGGCTGGTGTTCTTTCGAGGACTGAGCATAGAAAGGCCTGATCCCACATCTAAAATTTGACAAACACCTTGGCAGAAATTATGCGCTCTAGATGAAGAAAGCTGGGCCTGCTGGACTTGACTGGGACTCTGACTGAGCAGCTGACCTTGAACAATCTTTGAGGATATATCTGCCTTTGTTGCTGAGGATGCATCTGGCCCATGACTTTCCATACAGAAATCTAGCCGAACCTGTTCAAATTCAAAGACGATCTTACAGACATATATACTTTTCACACCAAAGACATCAGAAAATTGATTAAATTTCATAGTGGCATCTTGGACTTGGAAAAAGAGAAGGTTTCAGCAGGAGGCAAGACAAAAGAAAATTATTATTTTTAATTTTGAAAGGTTGTACAAGAAGATTAATTACAACATCATGGCAGTGATTGAGAAACCCTAGTTTATTTAGTGTTAACAAATACTATTTTGTACAGGAACAATGCATAATTTTAAAAAGACATAGGTTTTTAAGTCTTCCAGGAGATGACTGTTGAGCAATTCCAATTGAAAAATCCAAATGAAGGTGAATTGCATTGATCATAAAACCTTACTGTACCTCAGCGGATGGTACTTCTGTTTCTTCCCCACAGCTGCTTGGAGCTTCTTCTTCCTTTAAGCTAGGGCAGGCAATAAGAGAAGAGAACCTCGAAGGATGCTGTTGCCTTGCATACCGCAGCTCCTAATGTGAAATATTACATTAACACAAGTAACTCATGGTCCCTAAAACTCATACCCTTATAGCTCAGTTTGCTGTTACACTGCTAGATTTAAAATAATCAATTATAAATTATATTAAACAGAATTATGTTCCCTTCAGATCAACAGGGCCAAACTACCCTTCTAATAAACCTGTTCAAAATCTACATTTCCTGGTGCTGTTACTATCACCTTCCTTGTTGCTCAAGCTTATATTGTCAGAGTCCTTCTTCACTTTTGTATTTTGCCATGATTAAATTACGGAAGAAAAGCTCCAAAAAATAAAGCAGCTGTGGAAAAGCAAATTGTCAGCAGCTAAAATAAACTAATTTACCTCTCAAAGTTTCACCAACTTTCAACTTGTAGTAACTAAAGTGAGATTTGATGAAAAGCAAACTGCTTCAGCTCTGTCAAAGGAGATGCAAATAAACATTGAAGTCTTTTGCTATGTATTTAAGACTAAAGAAATAAAATGTGAGCCCATTACGTAAAGTAACTGACAGTGAAATTCCTGTAGCTCTGACAGTAATAAATTATCTTGGTTTTTTGTAAGGATGAAGATCTTGGAACGTGGGAGCAAATGTAGCCTGGCCAGTAAGAGTGAGTAAGAGTAAGAGTAAGATCACCTAGAATAAAAACACCCAAACTAGAATAACCTTCTTTGGAAGGTCAGCCTGGAGCTCAGCTTTAGTGTAGGAGCTGAAGCCTCAGCAGGTATGTTCTGGGTAAAGAACAGGCTGGAATGAGAGTACGTAACAGCCTGGATGTAAGAAGGGCTATCCTTTCTAGTCTGGACAAATGATGCCTCAAAGGTTCCAGAGGTGAAACGATACTCAATGACAGCCACTTCAGCCATGACCTCCAAGCAACCCATCAGCAGATGAGGTTGAACTACTACTCCCAGAGTTCAGCTCACCATCCGGAAATTCACAGTCAAATTCTACCTCACCAAGTGCCATAGTCATACCATATTTTTAAAATCTATTTATTCTTACAAAAGCAAGAATCATCTTAAATGATTTTTAACAGAACATGGGAGACACGGGATGTGTAGAAAAATACAAACACAGTATATTGCTCATTAAAAATAAGGCAAGAGAAGACTGTGATGGATATGAGTATACACTGGTCTTGATTTGAGAGTCAGCTAAGTTCTAAGATGAGCTGTGAAAGAACGAATAATGAAAGAGGTGGAAAAGGAAAAAAAATGTGGTTTTGAATTGTGGCAGTTTTGCCCAGATCTGGAAATCACTTTTATATATGTTTGGTATAAGCATTTAGCTAATCTTTTCCAGACCTCAATCCCAGCAGTGAACAGATGAAACAAGCAAGTTACAGGAGATGAAACAAGCAGCTTACAAGAGGTCTACTCAAATGGATTGCTGAACCCTAGTTTCCTTTGTAAAAATTATTTCCAGTGTTAACGTTTAATAAACAGGTCGCTATGTCTGAAACAGTGAACTGGAAGTTCAAGTGAACAAAGGATGCCAAGCTTGTCACTTTAGGCTAATAAAATGATCACAAGCATCTGGAAAAAATTATATATCCATA
The DNA here is from genome assembly GCA_013397865.1 of Struthidea cinerea. NCBI lineage: Eukaryota > Metazoa > Chordata > Aves > Passeriformes > Corcoracidae > Struthidea > Struthidea cinerea. The sequence goes on along the minus strand of VZTI01002871.1, from coordinate 72,999 downwards.
AGCATGCTGAGGCATTCCACAATAAGTTCATTTGTTGGCGGACCACATTCCAGGCACCCTGCACACTGTAACAGCTGCCTTACCTAATCTCTTTTGAAACCCCACAAGAGGGAGGTCAGAATCATATGCTCAGGACCGTCACCTAGGACCGGAGTTGAAGTTTTCACCTTGGAGTTTAACTTCAAAAGAAGTTAAAGATTTCCCGCTCCACAAGTAGCCCATCCCACTGTCCCAAACGATTTATTATTGATATGCTAGTGAGGCTATGTACTTGATGTTCCCTAATTCTTTTCTCTGAGAATACCCTCCTCACGCTAAAACAAGATGCTAATACTTCTTGTGGCAGTGCTGCTGTGACAGCTCTTGATCAGGTCCTCAGACTGTCAATGAAGAGCTGAAAAACAGTGCTGCATTCCTGTTTTGTCACAGAACCCAAATGATTTGAATCTTCCCAGTCTCACAGCCCAGATGGCTGTGTCATACTATGCCATGTCCTAACTCATATTTTTGATGCACTCACTAATACTTTTGACATCAAAATAACTTGATTAGATAAATTTGATAAGATATACCAGAATCTCCAGCTCACATTGCACTTATCTGACTGACCTGTTACAGTCCTCAGTTTCTGTTGTCTTAGACTATCTGCTCTATCTGAGGAAGTCTCCATTAGCTCTGGAAAGGTACAGCAGATGGCAGTCTCAGTTTATCGCTGTCAGATAGATGTTTACAATGTTTGCTCACACTGCAATCTTAAAAACTTCTTCATTGACTAATGGGCAGTAAAGAAGAACAGGAACTTATTTTCACTCAAGCAATCAGTTCAAATTTGCTTATAATTGACTCTAGCAGCGCAGCCTTCTTGGACTTCAGGCAACCTTTCTCTACCAGACAGGAGTGCCCCTCCTGTTGGATACCCTCTGCTAGGAAGAAGCTAAGAGAAGTTCAACTACCTGCGATGGGATGTCCAAATGCAGCGTTCGTCCCTGCCAGGTTCCCTTAGAACATATTCAAAAATGTTGCCATAGATTCAGTCTGACAAACTCACCTTAGCCAAGGAATAAATGTATTCATTTTCTTCCCCAAATAATATGCCTCTTCTGGGTGAAATACTCCTGCATATTTTGGATGCTTGGAGAGCCTTTTCCTTTCAGACTCAAATGTGTGAGCCCTCCAAAAAAGTACTGCTTGTTTTTACTACTATTCTTTATCCAAGAGAATAGCAATCCTGTGCAGAAGCTGCATAACTGTTTGCCTAAAGACCTGATTGGCTAAAGACCATTGAACTTGACCCTGTCAGTACTTGTTCTCAAACTTAATTGCTGGATGATCTTTGCACTTCAAACTTGTACAGTATTTTCTTAGATCTACTAACCCACAAGTTTTTGTAATTAGTCCGGCTAACATCCCTGATGGTTACAATCACGTAGCTAATCTGTAGTGCTGTTTTACTTCACAGAAAAGAAATATATCTGGTTTTGGCACAACTAAATTGCCAAAACGATTGGGCCAGCTGAGACACTTAACCCTCCTTAACCTAATTTGTAGCACTAACTCTAAGCAACGGAGGTTAATATGCTTTTTCTTTTTTTTTTTTTAGCATCATTCTTAACTGTAAGAAAAATAAAATATTAATTAGAATTTCCTTACACTGTCTCTTTTTTAAGAAACTCACTTTTGTCATTCAAACTGTCTGGCCAGATGGTTCATATACTTCATAATATACCTAGGCAAACCAGATAACTTCTGAAGAATCAGTGATAATTGCAAGCTAAAAGCCCCGCAGGATGGCATACTCAACACAAAGGCATGGTTATTCCATCTTTTTAGAATGTGTCTAGGTATGAAAATGTTTAAGACATTTTTAGAATGTATTGAGATGATAAAATTTTCAAGCAGATGGCTGAAAGTTGTGATTTCTTAGTGCAATATGACAACATGGTGGGATTATCTCCTGTATGGTTTCACATTACCTAGAGATAATTCTACAGATCTTAGTAGGTGAAAAGAGAAACATTTAACTTCAACCTCTTACATATTCCTGAAGGAACTTTGGTAATCCACAAAAAGGCTCTGGTCTAGGCTCTCAAAACTTTTTTTGATTTCAATTAAGACAGGTAGGAATACATAAAGGGAGAATTAAAAATAAACAGAGGACATTAGCTTAAATTCAGCTGATTTTCTCCCCCAAAGGCAGAGAAGATTGTAGTTTCAAACTAATATGCTGGAGGCTGACTGTTTGGAAAGCAGGCCAGCAGAAAAGAAACAAGAGACCTGGTGGACTACGAGTTGAACATGAGGCAGCAATGCATTCATGAAGCCTTCAGCTAACAGCATACTCAACTGCACCAAGAAAAGTACTGCCAGCACGTCAAGGGAGGTGATTATTTCCTCTACCAAGCACTGGTGCGACCACATTTAGAGTATTGTGTTCACTTTTGGGCTCCCCAGAATGAGAAAGACATTAACATAATGCAGCAGCCACAAACAGCAAGCCAGCAAACAGCCACAAAGATGATCAGGGAATTGGAACATCTGACATAGAAGGAGAGGCTGGGGCAGCTGGCCTCCAGAAGAGATAGATCGAGAGTGATCTATATCTATATCTACACGTATAAGCATCTGATGAGGATGGTGGAAGGAGATAAAGATGACTGAGTTGGAGTCTTCTCAGCGGTATACAATGGAAGACCAAGTGACAATGGGCAAAAAGGTAAGTACAGGACACCTCGCTTAAGTATAAGGGGAAAGAAAACCCCAACCAAATGCCAACCTTCTTTATTGAGAGGGTGACCAAACACTGCAACAACTTGCCCAGAGTGGTTCCCAGAGGAAGTGGCACCCCAGCTAAACTTGGTTAACAATTCTACTGGAGTTTTATACCTCAGAGCAACAACATCACCCTTTCTGAAAGAACATTGTTTACTGCCCTCAAAACTACAATGACAATCAACTGCTCTGACTCAATCCTCACAGGAACAAATCCGGTGATGAATTAAGTACACAGTGAAATCCTGATTATCAAAGTTACTGGGACGTCTACCACTAACTATTACGGAAACCAGGATTTATTAATTCGTCTCTCTGATAAAAGTTGCAATTTAACTATTAAATGTTGTATTTTAATTACAAAATATATAAGGTTAACTATACATCCTGCTTTCATATATGGAAAAGGTGCTATTATAGTCATTTGGACATGGGTGCTTTAAAATCCCACCACTGTGAGTATTTGGAAATATCCTCACTGATTAATCATTTTAATGTTTATGTTAGAACATAGTGCAAATCCTTCAAATGGCCTTTCGCACTTAGTTAAAACTAAGCCTTAAGAAATTTGTAATTTAGGATTGCATTTATGCTGCATAAACACGTGTATTTCTGAAATACCTCAGCTGAAGATCATGTTTAAAAATATTACTTTTGAAGTCCCAAACCTTTTAAACTTATGGGGAACCATCTGCCTTGAGGCCGGTCACTAATGGTGTTTCCCAGGGCTCAATTTTAGGGTCAGTTCTCTCCAGTCTTCGATCAACGACCTGGACACATGAGTTGAGTGTACACTAAGTTTGCTGATGATACTAAATGAGGAGGACTCATTGATTCCCTTGTGGGTAGAGAGACCTTACAAAGAGATCTTGATAGACTGGAATGCTTGGCAATCACCAACTGCATGAAATTTACTGGGAGCAAAAGAGCTGGATTCTGTACCTGGGACTATAGTCATGGATGTCCGTATACACTGAGGGACAAGCGGCTGAAGTGCAGCCCTGAAGAAAGGGATCTGGGGGTTTTGATTGTTGGCAAGCTCAGCACGAGTCAACAGGGTATCCTGGTGGCCAGAAGTGCCAGCTGTGTCCTCAGTGTGTTAAGCATAGCACAGCTAATCAGCCAAAAGGAGTGAACGTCACACTATGCTCAGCATTGGCATGGCCTTACCTCAAGTACTGTGTGCATTTTTAGGCTCCACAACATGAGAAGAATATCGAAATATTAGAATGTGTCCAAAGGAGAGCAACAAAGATGGTGAAAAGACTAGACGGCTAGATTTATGAGGAGTGGCTGAGGATACTTGGCTTGTTCAGCTTAAAAAAGACGAGGCTGGCGGATGACCTCATTGCTCTCTATAACTTCCTTCCATGATGGGGGAGCAGAGTAGGAGGTGCTGATCTTTGGTTTTGGTGTCCGGTGACAGCATGTGGAGGAATGGCTTAAATCTTCATCAGGGGAAATTCAGACAATTTTTCCCTGAGAGGGTGGTCAAGCAGTGGAACAATCTCCCCAGGGCGTGGTCACGGCCCCAAGCCTGTCTGTGTTCAAAAAACATTTGGGATAATGCCCTTAAGATAAATGGCTTAACTTCTAGGTTGTCCTGTGTGACTTCAAATTCAAAGATCCTCATGTGTTCCTTCCAGCTCCAGATGTGCAATGATTCCACGGAATCTTCCAAAGATAGATTTGAGCTAAACTCAGTAAGAGTAATTGAAATGCAGAACTTTAAGGTAAGTTATGTTCATGGAATTAGAACTGGCTTAATGGCTCATTATCGCTAGATTTCAGAGAGCATATAATTACCTGTGTTGAGAGTCTGTGCTGTAGATGCTTTAGAACTGATAGCTGACACTGTGTTCTTTTGACAAGTTCTCTTGGAAGAAGACTACCAGAGACAATACAGACTGTGCAGCGTTTAGAGCTAACAGGATGCCAAAGTCCTATAAAAGAGAGAATATACTGAGGAAGGCATTCTTTGTTGTTATTTTGTCATCAATATTACATTTCCAGCAAGTGTTTACAGCAGGTATAAATGAACCACAGAACACAGGCCTTCTCACTGCAGATGGTTTCAATGCTATGCAGAAATGGGCCTCGTGGTTTTTTTCCTTTGCTTCATTGCCAGAAAAACTATGCATGGAACTTAAATATCCACAGTGAAATCTTTTTAAATTATATCTACTCTTAATTCAAGTTTACTCTACAGTAAGCTTATTCTGCTTTCTCTTCCAGTTTCCTAAAGCGTTAGTTTTTATTCCAAGAGATACAGTACCTCTTTTCTGCTCATAAACAAAGTCTTAAAGTTCAAGTTCCAGTTCGCACACTGACATCTAGGCACCAGGGAGTTCCTCATCTAAGATGTTTATCAACAAAAGTCACTGCATACAGACTCGCTATCTAAATGCATCACATGCACTAAAACTGTTTTACGATTACTCATTGGTATGTTTACTCTTCTACATATAAACTAGTTAGAAGTGTACTACATACAGACTCATTGTTCTATCTTAGCATCTCCTATCACAGGATAATCTGACTTGCAAGGATTAGTACCACAGTCTCACATGAGCTATGCAGATCAGGGATCAGTCAGGTCCAGAGCCTTGTTTTTATAACAAAGCCTAGCTTTCTCCAGCTCAAAGGATGAACTGATTCCCCTGTTTTATTCTAAATATATAAGCTAGCACTTTTCTTTAGAATAAATTTACCTTCCTTTAACAGCATTTCAAGTTCTGCCCTGAGTCTGTTTCCCATTTCAATCAGCTGCCGCTTTTCTTGGCTCAGATTTGAGATTTTTCTTGCTGCTTCCTTGAGTTTATTTTGCGTTCCTCGTAGAGTGCGTTTGACACAATACTGACAACCAACACCAGTACCTACATCAGGTAACTGTTGTCCAAAATCTACCATGTTTTCTTCAAGAACTTTGGGTTCTGGCCCCTGAATAAAACAGACAGTGCTTTTAATGAATATTTTGAAAGTGAGGTCTGTAGGTTCAGAGATCGGTACAAATATGCATGAGAAGTCAGTTGAAGAAAATGTGTAAAGTTGAAGACTGCAGCCCATTTTTTTGGGTCCATTTTCAAGATTATGTTAGCAGTATAGGGCAAATTAAACTGTGGAGCAAAACACTCTAATAGCCTGAGACATTCCCACAGATATTGTTAACTATAAGTGTGAAATAATACACATAGGATAAACACCATATAACTGTAAACTAAAGAGCACTTAATTTTAAGATAAAATGTGGAAAGAGCCTCTTTATACCAAATAGCAATCTGCTACAAAGCCTTCTTTGTTTTGTCATTGTGTACATACAAACATAAGGGGTAGATACGACTTAAAACATTTACTGAAAAGCAAAGATTCTACAATCTGTTTTGTCTCTGCCAACTAGAGTCCACCTGCACATATACATTATGATAAGGTATATACTCAAAAGATCACATCCTTGTTTTTCAAGACCTATATACTGTCTTCTTTCAGCCCTCACAGAGGAGACTTTCTGATATCCATTTAAATAGTCATCATTCACTGAACAGTCATCTCCCTATAAACATTTTACATTTCACACATTGCCACAAGTATCTAAATGTATCATGTGCATTAAAATTGTTTTACAATTACTCACTGGCATATTTACTCTTCTACATACAAACTAGTTAGAAGTGTGCTACACTAACTGTGCAATCAACTAAATCACCCTAAACACTACAATTCAAGAAGTACACATTGAAAGCTATTGTCCATACTGAGAAAAAACCAAACCATTGTTGCCTTATTGTGCCATGCAACTCCCACGCTCTTATTTCTTCTGATAGGTTTACCATGAAAAGGAAGGCTCCTGAAAACATACAGGGAAAGCATGCAGGCCTACAAACACTATGGGGGAGAAAGGTAGAGAAATTAGTGCAGGACTAGAGCCTAAAAATACTAAGACAGACAGCAAAGTAAAAGGAAAAAGGAACACCACTTTGACATGCATCTAGCAATTTGTATAAAAGCAACTAATACAAGTAGCCACAAATTATTACAGTCTACCTTCCTCAGTGAAATTGGCATACTAAGGCTTAACGTAAAGAGAGGTGAAGGCAATGACCACTTATGGCACCACTAGTTCTCACACTGTGGACCACCTTCACCAGACCAAAAGGCAAAAGCACATCACCTGGCTGGGGCATGGAATGCCATCTGCTTAAACTTTTATTTTTCCTGAACTTTCCAGAAAAAGATTCCACAGCATTGCACAGAAGTTTGGTTGTTTTTTTTTTCAGGTGACAGACTGTAAGCTGTAGAGTTAGGAGTGGAACTCAGAAATCTTTTTACCTTTAGATCTATGCAAAATTCTGCAGTACAAAAGAGAGAAAACACTGAAAAAATGGGTACTAAGGAAGAGTGGGAGGAAAAACTCTCCTCAGAGCTGATACAAAAGAAAAATACACGTAGACGCCAAAGTTCACATGCCATTTTTACTAGTTTCCACAATAAACTTCCCTCTTCCTCTTTAGCATTGGAGTCTATAATTTATAGATTATGGTCACAGAAACCGTTATATCAAACGGAAAATAGAAAACTGTCACTGTGGCTCTCTTTACTGACTTCACACCTGCACCCCTATGTTTAGTCACCATTATTGCTCAACAGATTCTGAACTCCCTGAGGTATAAACATTTTTGCCTGTAATTCTTCATGGCCTTAAGTACATCCTTAGCATGCAATTAATAAAAGTAAGAAGCACAGAGAACGTGTAGAAAAGTGCTAAAGATGAGAACTTGTAAAATCCAGTAAGAAATTAAAATGAAGCTTTGCCCATTGTTTTTAAGGTATTTTCAGGACTGCTTCCAGCTCAGTCTATGTCTAAGAAGGCTTGTTATGTACTGAGAAAGAAAAAGTAAAGCAGACAGCAGAAATAGGCAGGAAACAAGAGTTCAACTTCAGTGAAGACAGCATCAACTACAATTCCAGCATTTTATTCACTCGAAGTTTTGGCCTGCATATCCCCTATTTGCTACATGTCCATACATATAAAGCATAAGTAATTCAGCACTTCACAGTGAAGGTGCAAATCACTGCCTGAAGTTGTTCCTGTTCTCATATCCAGCCATGAGCATTCAATTATAATTTAGCATCATGAAGCAAAGGATTAACCTCTGAAACAGAGAAAGTTAATTTCTTATCTTACGGTCTCCAAGGCAAAGTCACTCTCCATTTTTTTTTTCTTTTTAAGGCTCTATCCTCACTTACAGAAATGCAAAGAAAATCAGAATGCACCTTTGACAGTAGTTTGTAAAACATTTTCTGCAACAACAACAAAAAAGAATTGGTATGAAATGCAATTTTCACCTAATTCTGGAAGTGGCCAAAGAGAAAAAATAAATCTGCACTGTCTATACTGGCACACAACAATTTTCTAAATATAATTTGACAGCATGAACAAACAATTCCCTTCTATATTTAGCAAAGAGATAAAACTGAGATTAAACATGATCTGTGCGTGGTTGGTTGTGCATGTTTCCACACAAGGTTCCCAAGGCTCCTAAGTTTTATTTAAACATTGATACTCTTTCAGTTTTTAAAGCTCTTAGCTTTTCAATCAGGACCTCTCATGCTTATTTACTTCTTAGCTATTATTTCAATTTTCTTGAACTTAGATTGTTACTGGTGAGTCCTAACAGTGAGATTAAAGCATGATAATATACTGGTAGATGATACTGGTAGATCCTACAGATGACTTGACAATTAGAAAACCCTGATTTTTTATAATTGTTTCTTAAACTATCTTACTTCAGACTCTGTTTACTACACCATGAAATTGCGGGGAGAGAGGAAGAGGAGAATATATAGTGACTTACTCCTTACATAGTACTACATATTTGTCCAGTTTTCAATTCCATTATTATTTTTTTTCCAAGAGATGTCACTGTCACTTGAATGCTCCTATTGTTCTTACCCTTTAAAATAACACGGTGGGAATGATGTTTGTAAGCCTTTGAACAGAGCAAAATATGCTCCCACACCCAGTGGGTTTTCCTTCGTGGTGAGCACTCCAAGACAGCACTGGAGCTTGGTACTTTCTCCTCGTCATACCAAGTTGCACTTGGTACTTTAAAAAAAAGGCTAAAATGTGGATTGACAATGGAAATTGAGAGGTGACACACAGTAGCTTAAGCATTTGCAAGTGGGAAAAAAACCCATCAAAAGCGGCTTGCAGGATCAGAAGTGACTTGTGCCAAGGGATGACTAGTCAAAATGTATCGCCTAGAAAGAATAAGCGTAAGTTCAGCTGAAAAAATCTTTGCTGGCTCCCACCTAACCAATCACATAAGTACATATTACTTCAGTTTATAATATTCATTCAAACAAAAGTAATACACTATGTATTTAATTACACACACACATACAGATAGTTTAAACCTCATCATACCTTTTCTGTGTCTGGGTTTACCATACAATCCAACTTAGTTGAGCTGACTTTGACGTTGCTCAGCGTGGTTCCAGTTGAAATTTTGTTTGTGCTCAATGAACCTAAAAGAAGAATATAATATGAATGTATATGTATTTATAGAGAGTTTAGGTTTTCATAGCAAGAGCTCCTTCAGAACACTATCGCATGCATATAAATATCTAGTTACAGAATCATAGGACCATAGAATTACTTAGGTTGGAAAAGACCTTTAATATCACCAAGTGAAACCAGTAACCTAATACTGCCACATCCACCACTAAACCATGTCAACGTCTTCGAATGCCCAGACGTACATGCCTTTAAAACACTTCCAGGGATGATGACTCAACCATTTCCCTGGGCAGCCTGTGCCAATGCTTGAATAAGCCTTTCCAAAAAGAAATTTTTCCTAATATCCAATCTAAACCTCCACTGGCATAACTTGAGGTCATTTCTGTTGTCCTATTGCTTGTTAGTAGGAAAGAGAGACCGATCCCCACCTCGCAACTTCCTTTCAGGTAGTTGTAGATAGTGGTAAGTTCCCCCTGAACCTCCTTCTGTATACCACTTCAGTAGATAAACTGTAAATGGATATACTGTAAACTCCCATGGCAGGGGGGTTTGGACTAGGAGATCTTTAAAGATCCCTTCCAATCCAAACCGTTCTGTGATTCTACACACTGGCTTCATTATCAGGAATTCTGTCATAATTTGTAATATACATGTATTTGCTTCACTCTTGCAAAATACATACATGCTCGCTTTTCTAGTGGCAATTTTGTAGTGACTTATAATGTGTCTGTGTGTATTTGTTTTTACTAATAATTGTTTTGTAGTAATTTGTAATACAGAATCTCGGACTACTGTGTGTTTGTGTACTGTGCAATCTTGAGAACCCCACAATAACGATTTTTGCACGCTCACGGATTGGGTAGCCCTCATAGGTTGTGGTTGTGACTGCTAAACTTCCTTAACTGAATTTAAAGTTCCTTGTCAAGAGTTGTCACCTTGCTCTGCAGGCTGTCTGTTTTCTATTAGAGGAAGAGAGGACAACATCCGCTCATCAAGACTCTCCATTTCTTTCCTCATTTGTGCAATAGCAGCCCGAAGACTGGCATTCTGTTCCTGCAGCTTTTTTATTTCCAAGGCAGGAATATCTTTGTTCAGAGAACTTTTATCATCATACTGAAATATCTGGAAAATAAAAGTACAAGAGAAAAAGAACCCTTCATTAATAAGCGACACATATTCTCTCCACACCACCACACATACAGATCCTAATACTTTCAACCCATGAACGTATGTGGGAGAAAAGTACCATAGAAGGAGAAGAAATATATTTGTTTATTGAGGATTTGCCAGGGAAAAAAGTGCTGTACTGAGAACATTGTAGGAGGAGGCACAGATGGGGAAGATCATGGCACCAGAGCTGGCTGTGTTTTATAACTGTTGGTCTGCAGGTGTGGTTTATCTCTCTTCAATGAGCAGGTAACCCCTCTCCTTAAGGAACTTGTGGGCCCCATAGCAGTAATAGCAGTCCTCTTTCTGACCTGTCAAATTCTTGAAAGTGTCATTGGAGGTCATCTGTTGACAATAACATTGTCCTGGTTTAAAAGACAGGTATTTGCCAAGGAAGATGGGAATCTCCCTGGAATGCAAAGATCACCCCCTCCCTCCAAATTATTATGACTTCGAAATTACGGGACTTCCAGGCAAAGATATGGAAAAAGGAATAACAGTTCTTTACTAGACCATGTATCTATATAACAAGACAAAACAAACAACAGCAACGACCAAAAAATAACCCAGTAACAGCCTTTTCCCGCCCACCAAGCAATTTCCCCGTTGGTGTAGTTACGACGACAACCGACAGGGGGCGCTGTCGGCTCGCGTCGAGGCGGAGAGGATGCCGTGACTCCCCCGGGGCTTCAGGTGCAAGATCAGGACCTCCCTGGTGGTGACGGCAGCTCGGATGAGAGAGAGGGAAGAAGGACTGACTCCCCCAGGCACCCACGCGAGCGGTGATCGGTCTTCGACACCGCTAACGGCAGCCGGTACACCCTTGGAAGGGAGGCGGGGCTTTACCACGATGTCGCACTACCGTACAAAGAGGTGCGACGGACGTGCTGCTCCGGCTTCAGGCGGCCCTCTGTGCGGCGGTTCCGGGAGAGGGGCGGAGGGAATGACTTCCCCAGGCACCCACGTGGACTGTGCTGGTCTCCCTCGGCGCTGGCAGACGGCGAAGTCACAGTCAATGGAGCAGCCGGGACTCCCTTTCTCTCTTGAAAGCAACGGACCCACAAGCCGGCGGCAGGCAGAGCTCCACGGCAGTGTTGAAAAACCGCTGCGCGGGAGAGGTCCAAAGCGAAGAAAAACCACACGACCGTCTCTGCTCCCAGCCGGGCAAAGATTGCCCATCGCCAGCTAAGAAACTACCAAAATAACTCTGCTCCCTTCCCCCCCCGCTCCCCCAGAACCATTACAACCGTATGCCAAGGCCACGTCTTTTGTCGCTGGATCGCTATCCATTCACCATCTCCCTGACAAAAATTGGANGGGGAAAAAACCCACCAAAAACCCCCCAAACAAAACAAAACAAAACAAAAAAAAAAAAACCCAAACCAAAAGAAGCAAAAAACCAAAACAACAAAACAAAAACCCCAAACAAACAAAAACCCCCTAAACCCCGAACAAACATAAAGAAGATGGATGTCCTCTGCTAAACCAAAAAATGGGAAGGAGTGTATGGACTACACCCAGATAACCTGGGCAATGGACAATATCTAGAAAACACGGACATTGATTTGAAAACATGTTTCCTGGTCACTTGAAATTCCAGCACAATCTTCAGGAAAAAATATCTAGTAGGACCAATAGAATATAAAGACCAGAATATTAGGGTCCCGATATTATTGACGTTTGCTGTTTCTTCATTCAAAGTATGTCCGCAAATGTTTTGTTTGACCAATGGTAGTGTATTATAACAGTGGTTTCATCAAAACAGAGAATGTAGAATTTAGATTCCACCCCTGTAAAAATCTTCTTTCACTGACAGAAACATGTGTCATCATCCATTTAAGAAATGCAGATACTATTTGATACAGGAATATTAGAAAGCCATGCAACAGAAGAATATGCACTCCTACAGTCACTAAACAAATCCTAATTCACAAGCCATTCAGATCAGATGTTTTTCACACGGAAAAGATCATGAAATGTCTTTTGAGTATTTGTATCTAAATGTTGCTAAAACATTTCCTGATATTTAACCCTAAGCTTAAATTGTTGCAAAGCAGCAGTTCTGCCTCTTCAGAGGGCATGGCAATCCCTGAGGTGCTTAAGACACTTCAGCAAAATACTTCAGTCTCAACATTTATGCCTTGCACAGCCTCAAACACTACTCCGTTTCCATCTTCTCCATCATTCCCCACTTCCTTCAGTCCCCTTATTTTCCCAGTTGTACGTTTGTTCTGCGAGTGTGATCTGAGAGTGTCATCTGGAATGCCAATGCCCTTCAAATTAAATTTCCCTGGCATAAAGACAACAGCTGCCCTGCAGTTTCTTTCTCCTGCCCTAACAGTACAGGCTACGTAGAAGATGAGAATAGTCACTATTCTGCTTTTACAATCTCTCGGAGGCTGTTAAGGAGAGTCAGGGAAAGGCACCAGTAGGTAGCAATGCAACACCCAGATGGGAATTTTGTGGCCCAGGATTACATCTCAGCCTGCAACATACACACTATCCATCACAGTTTAAACCAGAAATGCAACTCTTCCAGATTTTTGTAAGTAGAAATGGGTCTAGAGAGAAGACCCTAGAAACCCTAATAAATCAGAATTACTTCAAGCACTCTTTCCTTTTCTGTGCACTTGTATGATATTATTAGCATGCTCTAGTTAGACAAACATGACCTAAATACTAAAATATAAGTTATAAGCAAGATTTTCCAGGCTGGAGTGTTTCACATCTCAGTTTCACATCTCAGAAAGGCCAAGAATATCTACTGCAACATTTCTAGCACACTCCTGGGGTCTCAGACCAATTTGAAGAAAGGACCTGTATACTGAAGATACTGTACTAGGGTATCTTTAAATTTTAATCTTTCTTGCATCGGTCGTCTGGACCAGAGGCTAGCCAGCATACTATTCCTTCCATAAGAGGACTCATTGACAAAAATGTCTTAGTCACTTTTCTTCTTCTGTTTGTTTACACTTCATTTTTTACAGAAAAGGTTCTAGACTAGAATAATAGACTTTTAAATTTTGTTATTTAGTTTTTTAAACACTGGCCCTTCCCATAAAAAGGAAAAAAGACCAAAAAGGTTTTGCTGAGATGGGTACCGCTTATCCTACACGCCGAAAGTGAAAAAGCCAGAGTTTTTTAAAAACAGAAAGAAAAGAGTGACAATGAAGACAGTCTTGCCAACCACAGCTGAAGAGAAGAGTGAATAGAAAGAAGAATATAAAGAATATAAAGAAAAATCCCTGCCCTGATTCTCTTGGTATCTCAACGATCAGTTAGCAGATCAGTCCAGTTTGAAATGAAATGGGAAAAACTACTTGCTCCATAGCAAGTTTTTGCTAGCAGTCTATTTTTATCTATAACAAAAATTGTCTTCAGGAAGCATCTTTCTGAATACAACACTTTCTGCATTCAGGAACTACTAGGCTTGCTGAGTACTGCTTTTTCTTCGCAAGCTTTGGTAACATGCTTTGAACTGGTCACTGTTGTGCACCTGTAGCTGCCCAGTAGAGTGCACTGCAGCATACTCTTTACTTTAGTCTTTTACTAAAGAGTTTTCTACTCCTAATTCGTTATCCTTCAGCATGACTTCAAACCAGCATTACATTTGCAATTTTGAGTGGCTTTTTAAAATATATGCATTTTAATAGGTAGCAATGAAAGGAAAACTAGTTAGTGATCCCAAAATAGAAGACATTATTTTAAATAGCTGGCATATTAGTATTTTGAAACATTGCCTTAACATTTTCAAAATCTACTCTAAACTGCAACTGACACAGAACCTCAGGAACAAGGTTCCAGAAATTGATTCTTCCCATTTCATTGCCATGATGGTACAGTACATTGTCACGTTTTGGAGCAACTGTCTATATCCAGCTTGCTCCTTTTGCCAGTGAGTAATGAATGAGAGCCATAATTAAGCCCATGACACCTAATCTACGTGTACTCCAGGCTAGATATGTCTGTATTTTGAATGAAACACATGAAACAGATGAACTGCTTACAGTAAGTCCAGTGGAAACAAGGCCCATAGAGCTGATATCTTAGAATGAATTAATCCGTGTCTACATTAAGTGTTGTCTAACCTGTTTCTCTCCTTCAAGTGAAATACTGTGATTAAACCATGCTTGTATTGTCTGTTCTCTCTCAGCAGTCAAAGCAGAAAGAACAGTCTTCACTTCATGCAACCTGTAGTCTGTTTTCTGTAGATCAGCTTCAACCTAGGATGGAGGGAAGGGATGGAGAAAAGAAAAGGAAAGGTAAGGATGGGAAAAGAAAAGGAAAAGGATAAGGCAAAGGAAAAGGGAAGTAAAGAGAAAAAGAAGGAAATCAAAGATACTTTAAATCATAGCACAGGGACTTAAGCACATCCCTTTTGGCTCTGTCAAAAACTGCCTTAACAGACAAATAATTTAGCTTCATTGTCCAATCTTCTTTATGGGAAATGGAAAATGCTGATTTATCTCTCATGTGTTCACACGCTACAGTTATTGATGCCTATGAATCACTTTGGAAAGACAATGATAAAATAGAACACTGGAGTAAATGCCAGCATTCTGAACTTCACAAACAAGTGTTTCCTCTGTACCTGTCAGTTCACAATGTCCGGGCAACCTGGCATCGAGAATTGTTAGACCATTGTGCAGTAGTCTCAAAACAATAAACATGTGTTTAATTTTTCAGAAGCAGAAGTTTGTACACTACACAAAATAGGGGCTTTTTTTCCATGCAAAAATACCCAAGAGTTTTTCAGGACTAATATTGTTCCCTTGATAGAATTCAAGTGGTACTCTGATCTGAAATTCTTAGTGTCCTGGGGCTGCTCTAAGAGAGATCTTTCTTCTTTTGCTACAATGGCAAAGGAAAAGCATCTCTCAAGAGAACTTGATTACGTGGAAAGGGAGAAAAGGCCACTATTAGAGATTGTTCATGAAAATCAATCCGGTCTCTGATCAAATACATGTGATGAACTGCTGTGCACAATTCAGAATTACTGTTTTACAGATTTTTGAAAGAAGGCTAAAGACATATTTCCCTGAGATACACCATGGTGGAAAGACTCCATAGCTCTCTATGCAATAGATGATTCTTAAACAGTGTTAACTTGAAATTCTCACCTCCTCTCTTGATGAAGACAGTCTGTGTGTTAGATCCTCTGATTTCTGATACGAATTACATTCAGCATTCTCACAGAGCTGCTGCCAGTTCAGTTCTGTTTGCATTTTACTCTGTTTCAGAATCCATTCTCGCTCAGCTGCCAGAGATGGTTGTTGTTTATACCTATGATACACAGAGCAAAGCTGTTGATTCCAGCAGAATAACTACTAAGGATGTTTTGTGGATATTTTTGTTGTTTGTTTGGGTCTGGTTTTGTTTTGTTTAATCCAGCTTTGTTTATTGTCCTCATCTTCTTTCCTTGTTCTATTTTACAAATTATCTATTTTATTTTATTCTATTCTGCTCCCAGCATTTTACTGAACAAAAGCATTTTAATTGCTCAGTAGTCTCTGAGGGTCCATCTGTATGGGTATTTAGAATCAGCTTTGGAGGTCACCACAACTCATATGAAGGGCATAAACCGCCCTTCAATACCAATCCTGCTCTCAGTACTTCCATCCAGAGCATGTTTCTGTTTTGCTGATATCAGAAATGAGATACAAAAGAGCTAGGAATTAAAATTGCTGCATGGTCGGGGCAAAATTTCTAGGCTAAAAGGCTGCTGCATTTGCATACCTTGAAAACACAGTGTAGAAAGAGAAGAGATAGAAGGCGCAAGTATTAGAAACTGAAACAGTATTAGGGATCTCTAATCAAGAACTCAGGTCAGAAAATTGCAAAGATCAAAGATTTCTTCTGAAGTGCCATCAGAGTTGAAACTGCATGACACAGAGTAAGCAACACGCGCAAATTTACATTTAATAAGTATACATGCAGTTGTGGTTCTTTTGTTCTTGCTGAGTGAACAGCAGTTGGTCATGCATTCTGTATAGCCAAGACTGCAATAGGACAAAGTGGTTTTAGATCCATTACTACAGCAGTGTCCTTTAAAGAACACCCAAGACAAGTAAACCAAACCAGAAACAAAACTCGTGCAATATTCACGATGCAGGAATCCATGGATACCTCTAATGGCCAGGTAACCTTTTGCTAACCTAAAGGTAAAGTTTATAGGCAGAAATAATTTATTTTATTACACAAAACCCAACAGAGCTGGAAAAAGATGGCAAACTTCTAGACATACAAGCCCTCTTCCTGAAAGCTTGCCTGTTTTTCTCAATGGTATTGAGTTGGTTTAATGTGAGGGTTTTTTTCCCCTCTACCTATATAACTTGGTTTGTCAAATTATTAAGGTATCAATTACAACAGCACTGAAGCAAGTGGACATGGGCATCAGAGAACAATCCAAGTAATGCTGGATGATGATTAGTGAAGACTGAACATACAGAGAATAGAGATTTTTGAAGAGTGAATTCCTCATTACTAGCCCTGGAAGGATGACAGAGGTCTTTCAAATACCCATATACAGTTCTTCGTTGCACAGGAAAAAAACCAGTCACTATGAATGCATACCACAAATACCCATGCTTCCTGCTATCCTGGAAACAGTTCAACACATAGGTGGAAGAAAACAGCAAAAACAACAGTCATCTTTTCATGTGTTTCACACAGGAATGACTTTAGGTTATAATACACTCAGTCATTCTGTGAGTAAAGGGTAATAGCTTAAAATAAGTTACCTTCACTTCATGGGACAGAACTAAGTAACCCTCCCTTTTCAACTGTCTGCTTGTGAAACTCACATTCTCTCTTTTTAATTGCCACATCAAATTCAGGAAGCACTTCCTACAAAGGGAGTAACAGGTAACACTAGAACAATGGCACTGATGGAAACACTGGATTGTCTCAGACCTTTCAAACGCTGTACGAGTTTAATAATTGTATAATCTTTCTCCATTCTAATAAGAATCAGAATGTGCTGAATGAAACCTATCATCTGGTCTATGGCAGGTCCCCTAAAACAACTTGTACAGCAAAGGGGAATTTAAGGAAACACACCAGCCAAACAGTATCCTTTTCAAAACAAGATCAGATTTTATAACCACTGGGGAGAGAGGAGAGAAAAAACCCTTGTTTTACAAAACCCCCCACCATCTTACAGACATTAAAGTTCAATTCCTTTGCAGCCATCTGAGCACCTGTAATATGTCAAAGACTATGCATTACAGAAATAACTGAACATTATTTTAATTTCTAGAGGAGCAGAAAGGTGCTATATCTCCCCAGCGCTAAAAGTTATGTTTGTTTTTTTTTTTAATTTTTGTGAATATAAAATAAAAAATCTTAACAGAAGTTAAATGTAGATTCTAAGCACATGAATAAAGGGATATTGATTATTATGTACAATCTACTGTAAGTTGCACGCACATACATATGGACCTAGTGGTGATAAAAATTTAACTGTTTCCCTCTGTTTTTGCAGAATGACAATAGAAACAGCATAAGAAGTAGTCACTAAGAAATCACATGAAAAAATTTTAAAGCTACAGCATAGAGACATCTATTCACTAGTCTAAGATTTTTGTTTAAGTTAAGCAAAACAATTCAGTACTATTAGAAGTGAGAATTTTGGCTGCAGTCAAGCGGCCTTTAAAGTGTATACTTGCAGAACTACTAAAGAGTTAAGAAACTAGAGCCTTACTGAAAAGTTGCTAGAAAAATACTACCACGTTTTCCACTCTGAAGATGAAGTGACAAGAGGGCTGCTGGGAGAAAGGATATTATGGGAAAGACTTCTTCCCTCCCTCCCCGCCCTGCTCCCCTTATAGCCATTGAATTCTAATTTAAAGGAAAAGAATAAAAACAGTCATATTGTTTGTCATACTTGGGAAAACAAAAATCTGTTGTTATAAGACTTTACAGTTCAATCCCAAGTAAGCACAGTACTACAGAATGGACATTCTACTGTGAAATTCTTCCAAAGTAACATTGCAAGTTATTCCAAAACATGGAAATTAAAGACAGCAGTAAAGATACCACTGAAGAGGTGTCAAATTGTTGCTTCACAACACCTATGTTTTCTAAATGTATGAAAAACTCTTCATAAAGAAGCCACGGATTTTCCAGAAAACTACATGGTTGCAGTGAGCCACCATCCAGTGGCTAAATGATAAAGTATTTTAAAAAGCGTTTGAGAGATACTACTTTGATGAATTAAATTGATAAATCACAACTGAAAACAAGAGAATGAGATCACAGGGGATTTTGTCTAATTGATACAAAATCATGTTAGTTTAGGGGGAATAACTGCAGGAGATCCAGTGGCAAGCATGGAAGATGTGCTTCTTTAGTTGTAAACAAAAACAATGGAGACAACTTTTTTCCTTCTCCAGTATGGTAAGAGAAATTGTGTAGATGAGTAGCCTTATGCTTGTGGACAGCAGCTAATCAGCTTTATCATTACAGTTCACCACACAATACACCATAACTTCCAAACCAAGCCAGTTACCAAATATTGTTCAGGTTCTCCTACTTCTTCAGGTAGGTTCATAAATTGTCTTTGAGAAGCCCGCAGGAAAGAGAGTCCTGGATGAAGATTTGTTATTTTAGCAGGACTACTATACTGAGGGCAGCCAGACTTGGACTGGCAGGTGTTGGGTGGAAGATGCAACTGCCTAATACCACTTCCACTTATATTACATACTGGTTTGGTCGACAGGCCAAAAATTAAGTGTTCTAGTCGTAATGACTAAACACATTCATATGTAAATTAGTAAAATAATTCCAACATCAAATACATTTTTATACACAAACAAAGAAGGAAAGTTTTGCTGTTCTTTAAAGCTTGTTATATAGAAAGAGGTGGTATAATGCCTCCCTAGGGTATCACAGTTGAAGCCTAAATTTCACAGTTAGTAAGATGATCCTTTTATGGTGAAATGATAGGACTATAAGAAGAAGGGGGGGAAAAAAGCGCCTTGTAATTAGGAGTATGATAAACAGTGTACATTTGTCCATCTTGCCTAAGGCTACCTCTGCTTTCTAGATGCTGACCTTTCCTGTAGTTTCAAGGTTAACAAATTTAGCAGTGTGCTTACGACATAAAATAATCTTACACAATCTCACATTACTAAGCATATTCTTAGCAGTTCCTTACAAGGGGCAGCTGTCAAACAAGCATAGCAACAGCTACTACACAAGCAGGGCATAGTTTCCTAAACTGTAATTACAAATGTAATCCATTTTTAGAGGAGCAAAACAATAAGCAAAAAAAAAAAAAAAAAATTATATGTAAATAAAAAAACTATAGCAATGTTAAACCAGAACATGCTAATTAAAAAAAATAAAATTAAAAAAATGATTGCTAGATGGCACTGCAGCAACACAACATCACCTGTCCAACATTCTTATACCAGTTTCTGACATCAGCGTCTTCCAGTTCTTGAATCTATTGCTCCATGTGAAGTTTCAGGTTCACATAATCCTCATGCAGATGATCTATGTGACTATTCCTAGAGCTACAAACAAAAATAAATTTACATTAAAAAGCATGAGGGATCCACACGTGTGGATGCTGAAAAGCTTTGGTAGAGAAATCTTTCAGCTTTTCTGCAGCATTCTGTGAGAACTTTGCAGTTCTCACAGAAGCTATGAAAACACTGCTATGAGTTCTTGTAAACCAACTCGTTATCTTGCATCTGGGTTTGTTATGCAAGATTGTTACGGTTCTAGCTTTCCGATATTTTAGAATAAGTGTCTTAGAGCTTGACCAATCCCCTCAAGGGGTGGATGGCTGAGCACCCAATTGTTTTATGCCATTCAACACACTCTTTGCGATCTCGGTTATAAAAAGATGAATTAATTAATTGAGTCAGAACTGCTTTCCCTTCTGAACTTAGTCGTGACGTTCCTTGCCGTCAGTGTTGCTCACAGCGACACACACGTAAATGTTTTTGAACAATAACACGTAACTATTAAGAGGAGATGCTATAATTTCTTAAAGAAACAGTCATCATAACATCTTTTTCTCATAATTTAGTGGAAACCAATTATAACAGTATATGTTATTTCCCAAAACAATCCTTCAAAAGGTTAGTTGCCTACAGAATATAGAGGATCTCCTGAAAAGTAGTGCAAGACCTCCACTGAAGTGTGAGTTCCTCCTCCACTCAAAAATTTCTGTTACATACGAAAAAATTGCAAAACAATGGCTGACTAGCAGAAATCTGATCTTTTAGATATATTCAAAAAGTAGAAGCCGCTCTGTATCTTTTCCACTCTTCTCCCAGTATTTTTAATTGCTATCAACAAAAAAGTTTCTCTGAGATCCAGTGGAAGAATACCAGTAACGTCAGGATTTCAAACAAACCTGAGGAGCTGATACTGCTACCAAGACCAGTAAGTTCTCCAATGATACACTGAACCTTTTAAGCTCTGTATTAATCCCTGCAAGACTTAACAGTTTTGCTGCAGCCTGTCACACAGCCAAACAAACCTAGATTGCTATCGTGCTGTTCTGCAACCTTCTACTTACTTTCAACTCTATGTAGCTGAATGACCATTGCATTTGATTAGATAAGACTGCTCATATAATACCTACAAAGACAAAACTCTGAACTAGAACTGGAGAGTCACAAACAACTAAACGCATATTCACTTTCATATTCTGCTAGATTTTGCTTTTAAATTTACTTTTTTAGATTTTAGATTTAGAATTTAAAAAAAATTAAATTAAATAAA
>VZTI01002871.1:11246-51798 GCA_013397865.1 Struthidea cinerea | reverse complement strand
ATAAATTAAATTTAAATAAATAATTAAATTTAATTTAAATAAATCTAAATTTAAAATTTAGATTTAAAAATTTAGATGTTTAGATTTTGCTTTTAAATTTAATTTTTTTAAAATTCACCTGAATTAATCTGAATCCTATAGCCAGCACTTATGCATACAAACCAAGTCTATTAGAAGTGCTGTCTCAGTGTAGTCTAGACACGCACTTCTACACCTCCCTTGCTCATCCCAAAACTCTTAAGGGCAAGGCAGATCAGAAGAATGATTGATGTACTGTGATCAGTATCCAGCTCAGCCTGGCAAAGAAGTTTAAGAGACTCAAACTCCTCCTTCCATTCCCAAAGGATATGCTCCATGTAAAATTACTGAACTGGCTTTAAATGAATTTGCATATACACCACACTAACATCAATCATTTAGTAACCTTGATGAATTCCAGAGTCTTGCCCAGATCACCCACCGTAACTAAAAAAAGTAATTTAAAACTTACTCAGCCATCTCTACATTGTAAATGTAGTTTGATCCAGAACAGTTTATAGCACTTTACAACAATTACCATTTTAAGCAGACAATAATCCCAAAGAGGCTGTTATTTCTGAAGGCAGTATTTCCATTGAACAAGAATTATGTGCAGATGGAACTCAAGAAATAAGCGTTTATTCCCTCCACCCTGCAAGCTGCACACATATTTCTCTTTTCTTCAAGATACGTATGATGAGTCAAGTCACAGTTCAGCCTTCTTTTTTATTAACAATATTAACTGCTGCGTCCGATTTGTCTGCTTTTAGTTTAAAAAGAAAATAAACAACAGAGAGCCTGTGCTTTTACAGGCAAAACCCTTTACTTGCTTCACATCCATCTCTTCCTATTGTTTCTTCTCCATATTTGCCTCATATCTAATTATAAATTCCATAGAAGAAAAAAACCCAACATTGTCTTTAACAAGTATGGGTGCTTTAAAAAAAAATTGTTATTTCTGCTCAGGTCTCTCCAGAGATTTGGGAAAATCTCTGGGGTCAATACAGCTTCTCTCACTGTACAGTATTATTCTGTGTCACTGATTACAGATAATCCCTTCTGAATAAGCAGGGATGCAGAGAACAAATCGGACAAGCATGCCTTTCAAATAGTGGCTCTTTAATCTCTTCAAATGAAAGAGAGATTTTCAAACCAGCAAATGCTATACAATATCTCTATGCTAAAGGATGTCACAATTTAAATGTTTTTCTTCACAAACGAACTAGATAACCCTAGTTCTCTAGGATCAAAAAATGAGTCTCTGATCAGTGGATGTGAGAAGTATAAAAAAATACAAGCTTGCTCTTCCCGCGTATGCTGAGGAAGAAACCCTGCTAAAGGACACAATGATCTGATGGTCTTTTCATTCTGCTGGCGAAGATTTCACATTTATCCCTAAGTCGATTAAAAGAATGTTTTCTCTTCATATTCTGATTCTTGTTGGCAATGTTCAAATCACGCTACCGTGCACAGATAGTGTAAGTACTATCTTCTCCATTTGGGTAAGGAGAAGTAGATGATTTTTTAAAAAGTCACTATCGTGGATATTCATGAACAGTACTGCCTCCCTGCCTGTAACATGCAACGCTAAGAAAGATCTGCTCTTTCTGTATCACACTTTCAGCTACAGTTGCTCCAAAGGTATCAGGTGGCTACCACAGTTAAAAAGATTAACTAAATTTGAAGTGCACAGAGGGAGAAAAACACAACCGAGTGTCGGCAAAAGAAAACACTGCCAACCGAAAAGCCGGCTGGCAGGAAGCAGATCCCACAAGGAAGGATTCCGTGGAGGGCCCAGAATGTCAGATGTTCTGAGGCAGAAGAGCAGATGGCAGGCAGACTGTCGAGGTCAAATCCGTTAGACGAAGGCAGTAGAGAGGAGCACAAGATAATGCTTTGGACTCAGGGACAGCACAAGAGAGGACACTCAGCAGGAAGGGTGCAGAAAGACAGTGGGTCCCCAGAGAGAGAAGAGGGCGCGAGATGCGCAAGGCGACGCGTCGGGAGCTCCGAAGGACAACCTGCGGCACAACGGGATGCTGTGCGACCGCACTGCCTTCTGGTGGAGAAATCCAGTCGCGACTCGCCTCCCGACGGCACGAACCTCCACGTCCCTCCGCTCACGGCTGTAGGCCGCGTTCCTCCCGAGAGCCGCGGCGGGCGGGGCCGTGCCGAGAGGCGGGCCCGTCTCCATGGGGCCCGCGGCGCTACCGTTAGGCCCCTGCCGCTCCGCCCACTCTCGACTGCGAGCCGCCCCGTCTCCGGCTCTCGCTCAGGGAGGCAGCGCCCGTCCCCGTCTGTCTCCTCTCCTGCTCAACTAGCCGGCGCTTCTCGGTTCCTCGCGTTGCATTCACTTCCAGGCACCGTATTCTCTCCTCCTGACATTCTCCCCGTTCCATCCTCACTACTCTCACACAGCAGCCCCTTCTCTGCATCGTGTGAGCACGGGCACGCTCCTTTGCAGCCCCGGTCTCATTTAGAAGAGACCCTTCTCCCAAAACACAGCTAGTACTTGTCCCATACTCTCAGATCTCACTCTCTTGTTCACTTGTCTTCCTATACATTTTGTTTATCCAACTGTTCAGTATTAAACAGTTTCTCCTTAGGGCAGATCAGGAGGGAGACTCTTGGCCCTTGTCAAGTACAGCCGTTAGGGATGTGAATAAACTTCCATCCTCTCTGAACTCCCACTGCATCATGCGAAAAACTTCAAAAAGCTCGTAAAACAAACTCAGGCCAACTGCAATACGAGATCATGCAGCACAGATAGATAAATTCTGCTACCAAGGCACTTAATTATTAAAAATTGTATCCATCAACTAAACCGCATTACACTGTCCGGGTGAGACAGAGGAAGATGTAACACATGAAGCAGGCCTAAAGCATGATTTTCCCTTAGTCACTCTAGATGACTTGCTTGTCTGGAAGTCATGAGGCAAGCTTCCTGTAATGTTCTGTCACTTTTCTGTTTTTGTAGATCATATGAACAGCTTCTGCCTTCCAGAAACCTGAGTGTTGCACCTAAATGATATCTGAAGTACACTAATGTAGAGAAGATAGAGTATTATCAGTAGTTCTTATATATCTTTCCTCATGTCATCAGAAGAGAATTGTGTGTCCTAGCCCCACACCAGTTAAAGAAAGAAGGGGTTTATTCTCAACAGTAACTAATAATGAAAATTAGAATCAGAACTAACAATTTGGCTTTTGAAATAAAGCAAGTTCCACTTAGCTAATTATCATTTCAGAATACTGCAATTTTTAAAGGGATTTAGTTCATTTATTTATATGAATCACCTCTGGTTTAAAATACAACAGTGAAAACCGGCCCCAAATTATTTTCTTCATCTGACCACACAAAAATTACAGCGCAAGTCCCAGCATAATTTATATTCTGCAGTGGGCCCTTCAGAGCACTCATCAGAATCAACACATAATAGGCGAATGTCTAAATCCATACACCATTCTCACTGCTGACATTCTTTACATCCTTATATTAGGCATTGCCTAACCTATCAACCACGTTATCTTTTGCAACCCTTCCTCACCCCTGCCCCTCCTTTCAAAGTAGCTATCCTCTTCTCCAACGTACCTTCAAACAGCCCCTAGTCACGTAGTTAAGTGCGTTAGTTCCCCAAATGAGTAACTGATGACTTCCAGTGATTTAATAGCGCCCCAAATGGATAAACTTTGATGGCGAGTAAAAAAGATTACAGTCCATCCAATGTCAGTTTGGGGATTGATGTTGAAACCTGAATACACCTAGTCTGCAAGTGAATGGCCTAAATTCAGATAATGGTGGACAGTCAAAAACTGGTTTTACTAGTCTTTAAGATTAGCAATGTTCGTCTTACTGTCGGCATGCTATCTACTCAAAATAAACCACATGGCCTTGCTCATCTTCACACATTACTGCGATGAATCCTTAAGCATGTAAAAATGAGTACTATAGTTTAGCAAATTGAACCAAAAGCCATTACGCAAACATAATGTGCAAGGAAAAGAAAAAATTTCTAAGTCATTAAAAGAGCTTCAGTTCCTTCCTTGGTACTACACTATTTCAGCAAGTAGGTTCTAAAATATTGGAAGCTATTAATCTGTGCAATACCGTAGTTCTCAAAAGACAATATTATATCCTACCTATCCTCTTCTAGTTAGAACCCTACCCGTGTGTATCTCCACATAGGTTATAGGAATCATAGAATCATTTAGATTGGAAAATATTTTTTTCAAGATCATCGAGTCCAACTGTTAACCTCCAGGGATGGTGATTCCACCACTTCCCCGGACATGCGATTCCAATGCTTGGCAACCCTTTTGGAGAAGAGATTTTTCCCAATATCCAATCTAAAGCTCCCCTGGCACTACTTGAGGCCATTTCCTCTTGTTCTGTCAGTTGTTACTTGGGAGAAGAGACCCACCCCCACCTTGGTACAACCTCCTTTCAGGTAGTTGTACATAGTGATAAGGTATCCCCTGAGCCTCCTTTTCTCCAGGCTGAGTCTCTCCAGCTCCCTCAGCTACTGTCCATCAGACTTGTGCTCCAGACCCTTCCCTAGCTCTGTTGCCCTTCTCTGGACATGTTCCAGCCTCTCAATATCTGTCTTGTCTCGAGGGGCCGAAAACTGAACACAGGACTTAAAGTGTGGCCTCACCAGTGCCCAGCACATGGGGCCAGTCACTCCCCTACATACTGGATTGTGTGCTAGAAGCACACAAAAGAGTGGAGCACTGACTCCTGAATTTCTTAAGCCCCAGATAGCCTTAGGAGCGCTACTTTCTGTACTGCACTTGAGAATCCCACGACAACTTTCATGGATGCTAAATAGCAGTATCAACACACACTCAGTTTTATAATCCAACCCTTGTATGACTCGCAGTTGAGTCAGAAGAGATGAATGCAGAAAGCTCATTCCATCCTGATGTAAAAGGAGGGGTATGTTATGAAAGCATATTTGCAGGGAGTGCTCCCTTGGTAAAGGATGAGGAGGGAAGCCTGTAAGTTGTCTACGGAATGCACAATATCACACTCAAAATTACTAAGAAGAAAACAACTAAGCAAGGAAGCTAGTAAGAGTAATTCTCATGGGAGGAGACAATGGAGAAGCTGTTATCGCTCCCGGGAAAACAGAAACGGCAGCACAGAACAAACCTCAACCGCAGAAACCCATTCATACGTTGAAGTCCACTGCTCAGGTCCTGCTCCTCCGGACAGCCAGTGCGGCACCCACGCCGGCAGAACACAGCCCTGCATTGCACTCTACGCAAGCAGCGCAAAGCTCGTGATGATGCCTTGTGAGGCCCCGGGGCCCCGCTCCGAGCGGGCGCCGGCGGAGCCGCGCCGCACGCGGCCGGGGCCCCTGCGCGGAAGAACCTGTAGCGGAGGGAAAGAGTCACCGTGGCGGCGATAGGACCCAGGGGGCGCCCCGTGTGGCAGGGCGGGGCGAGCAGCCACAGACCCGCCGCGCGGGAGCGCTCCCCGGCCGGCGGGACCAGACGGACTGGGGCGGGTCTGCGTGGCCACACGGGGACAGCGGGCTGCGGTCCGGCGCGAGCAGGGGCATCCTCACGCTGAGGCGCGGGACGTGACTCAGGTACTGAGGCGGAGACGTCGTGCGTGATGTTGCGGGGTGCTTGCTTGGCGCAGGGGGACGAACGCCCTGGGGAGCGCGGGGTGAGGGGTCCGGAGCCGGGTGAGCCGAATCCAGAGCGCCAGGCTGACCGAGGGCGCTTCTCTGCGTGGGGCTCTCCGGGCCAGCGGATGCGCCCGAGAGCCGCCCAAGCTTTGGGCAAGCGCGGCACAGGAGTCTCGGGTCCATCCCTCGCCCAGAAGCTGCGCTGAGCGCCCGTGGGGCGGTGAGCACCACGCCGACTGTCCTCGCACCCCTTGGCACCACCCCACGACGGTCGGCGGGGCGCCGTCCCGCCGGCTGCGTTTCTCCCCGCGCATGGGGCCAGGCGGGCGCCCCTCTTCCTCGGGAAACCCGCGTTGCCGTATGGATCGCCCAACGTCGTCATCGCCATCGGTCTGAAGCGCTGTCCGGGCGCTGAGCGGTGCTGGCCACCGAGTCCCGCTCAGCCTGCTAGGAGAGAGCGCTGCCCCCGGCTTCCTCTCTGGCAGCCGGGTCACGCCTAGGCGCGTAGTGCCGCCGGCCCCAGGGCACGTACAGTGCCACACCGGTGGCTCGTGGGACACCCACGAGCTCGGGCTTTGTTCCCCCCATTCGTGGCCTCAGACCGTTACCGTGCGCCGAGGGTCTCCGCGAAAGTCTCGCCTCCGCGGTCCCTTCGCTACTGCTCGCCTCCTATTTCCGTGTCGAGCCCCGGGAGGTGAATTTCGGAGTTATTTGTCACAGCGGTGACCGTTCAGGTCCGTCAGAGGGAGCGACGCGCAGTCTGAGGGGACAGTCCCCCCATAAGGACATCGTCGCAGCCCCGGGCATGAACTCCGTTACTCGGTTCAGCAAGCACACTAGGAACCGTGGGGCGCCGGGGCGCGGAATCGCGCGGCGTCTCCCTGGTCTGCGCGAGCATCGGCTGCGGCGGCGACCCAAGCGCTCCGCGGGAGCCGTCTCGGCCGAGGGCTGCGCGGGCTACGTGCCCGCCCCGGAGCGCCGCGCGAGCGGTCGTGGCCGTGCCGACGCCGCGACCGCCACCATTGTTTTCCCAACCCCGCTCCCCCGCCGCGCGGCGGCCGCCGCAGCCCCTCTTCATCTCTTGGGAAAGAGCCCTTTTTTGATGTTGCTCGCCATCCGCCTGGAGGGGCCTGCGGCTTGCCTTCTAAGCAATTCTGTGGAAAGAAGAAAAAGCGCTCAAAGGTGGAGCTGAATTCCAGCAATTCAGCTTCCTCCCAGGCGCAGACCGTTAGCACTAGGGGAAATTCACTCCTCTTGGGCAGCAGATTTGCATGCTTCTGGGGTAAAGCAATTGGAAAACCGCTCAATTTAGGATGTCACAGAGTAAAGTCATGTACGGCTTTGCAGTGTTTATTTCAGAGGAAGCGGTGTGGCAGTCAGCCGCTTTAAAATGCAAACCAGAATCTATCAGTACAGTACACCTCTTGTGGTTCAGTCTGAAGTATAACTCAAGGTATATTACAGAAATAAGAAGGTGGCATTTTAAATTGTGACTGAAGTGGCAATTCACATATCTCAGTGTATGGCACCCTATTAATGCAGCTGCACTGCCCAAAGTGGTTGTGTAAAATGACACCTCTGAGCCAGACATCTTTCCTCACTATATTCAGCTACATGTGCTCACCTAGCTTGAGATACAGTGGATGTGCATACGAGCACTTTATGTATTAGGGTAGTTCCATGGTATTCTGCAAAAATAAGCACAGATGCCCAGCTGGTGACAGGACTAGACCCTTAATTAGTATTTATCTAGCTCTGTCACTTTTTGGTTTCATACTAGACAATATAAGGACACTTCACTATAAGCAATTGGCAAGCATTTCTGTTTTTCTAAAGCTCCAACACATTGCAAAGCCATCATAGCTGCAGGGCTGAAATTAATTTTCATTGTACATGAAAATGCATTGTAAGTTGTTCCTAACTGAAGTTGGGATTCTGCAACTTATATTTTTGAAAGCATACGGAAGACAGTCAGAAAATTGCAATACAACTGAAGGCACGTTTGTCACTTTTATGTGAACACAGAAAGGGCATGTGCTCTCTGGTGTTAAGCTGCTGCTGTGATGCTGACATCGACGAACTTACGGTAATGGATGTGGTAAAAAAACCCACAGACTTTTAGCAAAATAAATCCACTTCTCCAGAAACTGGGCATTTGATATAGATATGGCAACTCTGGAGGTCGACAATGCTATTGTAATAGGACTAGTATATTTGTTTTCCCAAATAATATAAAGAGCGGGGTTCTAACATTTTCATTATATAAAATAAATAGTCACAACTTTCCCTGTAGAGCACTTTACCCAGATAACAGAATTTAGACTGGTTAGTATTATCTGCTACACATAAAATTGCAGTGTGAATTTATTGTCACTGTGGTCTGCTAGTAACTTGTGATGAATGTTACTCACTGTGCTGCAGCAGTGAACAACTAAGAGGTGTTGAGGCTAGATGGGGACTGGAGATTGGTTGATAGACAAGAGCTGGTATGGAACATCACTTGCAGCTACAGACAGCACAGAATCAAACTAGGCATTCTGAGAAGGAGATGAGCGAGTGGGGAAAACTGGCAAACCCTTAAGAAAGGCAGCAGATCCAGAAAACTGTCTCTGTTGAAATGGCGGGGGCCAAAACAGGAAAGTAGCAGTCACTGTGGGGCCTTGCAGGGAGGACAGGAGGTCAGGATAGGCATTGGTAAACATGGCAATGATTTTGTAGGGAACAGAAGTTTGTAGCAGCCTTTGCAATGAATGTATAATTCAACTGGCTGATATTTAAGCAGGTAAGCCACAAGAAATGCACTAGTGGATTTTACCAGTGGCCCATCTAAATGGCTTTATGAGGTACCTGAATTGTAATAAAGTTTGATTTAAATGTATATGCATTTGTACTTTGGAGAATCAGGAAGGAGTTAACGTCACGCTGAAGAGGCAGATGTCAGTGATGTCAATAAAAAGCGTAGTTGTTTTATATGTAGAGGGCTATCGTAAGGGTCTGCAGAATATTAAAATAAAAATATTTTTTCAGGAATCATTTCCTGCAAAATTTCAGTAGAGCTGGTTAGTTTTAGGATTCTTCACTTAAAACCAAGAATAACATGCATATTTTGTTTAGTCTGCTTAGATTTTAACACCCTTGGGCAAATACAGGAGGTTTATGACTCCTATTGACACAGTATTGAGCAGCCTATGCTTTTCAGTGTATTCATACCCCCAACACCCTATGACGAGAGAATCATTACTTTGTTTGTTTCACAGACAAGAAAACTGAAGCAGGATGTCTGTGTTGCTCAGCTTAGACCATCTTCCTTATTTAGTAATTACACAGTTCTCAACCAGGTGGGCTTCCAGACCGAAGTCCTCGCTGAACTGGGTTCCCTATTTGGAAGCTTATGTTCTATTTTTGATAATCATCTTTTATTTGTATCACAGAAATTCAAGGTTGTATTGATTTCAACCATAGTTAGAAGAAATTAATTATTCTTGAGAATTCTTGAAATTAATTCTTCTTGAGAATAGAAGTTCTCAAGCTATATAGGTCGGCCTACATGCTCATAAACGTCCTTCCTACCCATACTGCTGACCAAGAAGCACAGCTAGGTTGCCAATAAGAGTATTGGCAAAACACAAATAATAGATTCTTGCCATTTCTAGCTGCTCCTTTTTGTAATACCTATGCTCTCCTTTTGTGTACGTCATCCCAGAAACCACACTATCACACCACCCACAATGCTACCTGCGGTCACCTAGTATTTCCTCCTAACTGAGTCTATATTAGTTTCCATGACAACAAGAAGATCATATGAGGAAGATGAAACCCCACAGATTTAACTACATTTACTGCCTTTGTTTTACACATTACCAAACCAAAAACCCATTCATGACAGAAGGAATCTAGAATAAATATTGACAATACTATCATGTTCGTAGTGGAGATATGAAACTGAGCCGCAGCCAGTTAAATGTAATTCTTTGCCTCTAAATAGGGCTGAGCTAACAAAAGCAGAAAGCAAAGCAAGCTGTTGCAATAGTTAGGCAGTAGCCTCCTGTCTCAGCAGGCTTTGACAGCATCCCAGCACTGTAGCGAAATACTAAGTAAAAATTTTGCCTGTGCTGATCAACCACAAGCCCGCCTTTTCTAAAAGTGGTAGCCCTCGTTTGCACATTTCACACGGGAACCTCCGCACTACTTCCTTATTATTTCTTAAGGAGGTGAATACAGATTTAGCCTAGTGAGGCACACCACAACAGGATGAAGTGCATCCTTGCTGCGTTTATGGAGACAGGGTTCATTTAGTTCTGGTCAATGGTCTTTTAATTTTGATGTGTTAACATGAACAACCAGTGGACAAAACCAGATGAATAACATTGATTGTAGAATCACAGAATGGTTTGGGTTGGAAGGAACCTTAAGGTTCATCTCGTTCCAACCCCCTGCCGCGAGCAGCACACCTTCCATTAGACCAGGTTGCTCCAAACCCCATCCAACCTGGCCTGGAACTCTTGCAGGGATAGGACAGCCACAGCTTCTCTGGGCAACCTTTGCCAGGGCCTCATCACCCTCACACTAAAGACTTTCTTCCTAATACCTGACCTAAACCTACCGTCAGTTTGAAGCCATTCCCCCTTGTTCTATCACTACATGCCCCTGTAACAAGTCCCTCTCCGGCCTTCTTGTAGCCACTTCAGGCACTGGGAAGGTGCAATAAGGTTTCCCCAGAGCAGCCTCTTCTGCAGGCTGAACAATCTGAATTCTCTCAGCCTTTCCCTTTAAGACAGCTGTTTTTGATGCATGTGTGTGTGAAATGTGAACCACTCTTAAAAGGATGGCACTTGAAGATCTGGTGTGCAGGTTTAGGGTGATTTATAGCCAAATGTGGTAGTAGACATGACGTAAAGAAGAGTAAATGGGTATTACTGTGTGTTTCCCTGTAGGCTTATTTTTATGAAGGGCTGGAAGGTAGGCCAGGTTCCCTCACATCAGCAAGTCCAGCTCTTTCATCCCTGCAGAACATAAAACCGTTTTAGAGACTGTTCCTTATGGCAAATCTGCTAAATTCCGTAAGGCACGTGGAACAGAATATGTCTCTTACAGGCTGACTTGCTCTGCTGGGCACGGAAGAGCTCAAGAACAGCCAGAAAGGAGGGTATTTTCCTATCGTGGGAGAACCGGGCTCCGGCAACCGCGGTTGCGAGCGCTGGGCGGAGGTGCGGCCCCGGCCCCGCCCGCGCCGCGCGCGCAACTCGCGGGCAGCGCCCGCCCCCCCCGCCCAAGTCACGTCCTGCACGTCTNCGCGGGGCCGCGGGCGGGAGCGGCTTCCGCAGCCCCCGCTCCGAGGTTCGGAGTGGGGGTGGCGGAACTGGGTCTTCCTCCGAGCCGCGTCCGCACCAGGCTCGGTGCGCCGGGTGCCGAGCTGACTTCTATTCCCCCCCGAAAAGCTTGGACAGTTCTCTTCTGGAAGGAACAAGCGCGCTGCCAAGTAGTTCTTAACGGTGTTTCTTCTCAAAGCCCCTCGCCGCTTCATATGGCGTGGATGTAGTTTGCTGTCCGGGTTCAGTACTGTAGGTCTGCGGAGGCTGCCCTTAAAACAACTTTGCTGTAGACGCCGTAAAGGAGACTGCCCCAGCCTGTGCGCAGAGTTGAATGCCACAAGGCACTGAATGTCCCCATCCAGCACTCTGTAAGCAGTCTGGAGAGACTTCCAGTTGCTATTTTTCAACAAAGCATGCTCATATATTATTACTAACTTCGTGTTGCTATTAGATGGATAATGGAAACGAACAGAAACTGCCCAACCCTTCCCCCAATATTTTAAACCTTCACTCCAAACAAAATGTTCTGACAACTTGGAAGTAGTGTGAGTGACAATGCCTCCTACCCCCGGAGTCCTTCAATTTTACATCTTATTCCCGTTCTTTATACATTTGAGCCGAGATACTTCCGTCAGCATTACCTCTGTTAATATTACAGAGTTGCCACTGTCACAAGGACTACCCTTTGTGCATCTACTCTGTGCTGTCTGGTTATTGCTTTAAAAAAATAAGTCCTTATTTGAGGAATGCTTTATACCTTGCGTCAAAAAAAAGCCACTGGGAAAAAGAGTTTTGAAGGGTGGACAGATCCCAGCGTTGGGAGTCTTGGCAGAGATGCATCTTAAGACTTTTATTTAGCAACTCAAAGCCTGCTGCAGAAATTGCCGAGTCTAC
Source organism: Struthidea cinerea (assembly GCA_013397865.1). Classification (NCBI taxonomy): domain Eukaryota; kingdom Metazoa; phylum Chordata; class Aves; order Passeriformes; family Corcoracidae; genus Struthidea; species Struthidea cinerea. The sequence continues at coordinate 39,938 of VZTI01002871.1, read as the reverse complement.
CAAGCTGTGCACTTTTACGAACTCTCACAGCAATCAGCAAAGGAGCCACAGACACCTCGATGACTAGTTTCGTGGAGGTATCCTGTTTCCCTTCTTGTTAAACCATTTTATGTTCTAGTTGTTTGCACTTAAATTGTTTTCTGTTTATATTTGATTTCCAGAAAACAGGAGATGAAGCCAATACTGTGAGGCTTACTGTCCTCATACAGGCCAGGCCATTAGATCAGCCAGAGTCATGGCCAGATTTATTTCTGTATCATGTATATAAAGTTGTTTCTTCCAAGAAGTGGGAGTGCTGGACTAAATATCATAAGTACATCCATACAGGCCTATTAAGAATCACGCATCCGGTGCTCAGTTGTCTAGACAAGTCTGCATCAGAATGTTGTGTCATATATAGTCTGGTTCTGAAATGGTGCTGTAAGAAGTACATAGTTCCCAACCTACAACAATCGCTGTGCAGGCTTATATTGCTGAAAGCAGAAGCATTCTTTACTCATGTGCAACTGTGGTTGCACTCCTCTGTTAGATACCACTGAAGAGAAATACTGACACAATCAATTGCACATTAAAGAAATGGCCAATAGTTGTACATGTAAGATTCAATGAGTAAGATCCTTGTTTGAAGGTCACTTTAACATTTTCAAGACTTGTGTAGAACACAGATCCTACAAAAACCTAGCTGTTGCGAGGCAGTAACTCTCTGCGCTCCTCACATACAGGGACACTTTATGTGCCTTTTCAGCGTCTCATTTACCCCACATCTCTCCCTTTTAAAACCTAGCAGCATTACTGCCTAGAACATAATATTATCATGACAAAATATTTTAATCTTTAGATGCAAAGGTGCTTATGGCTGCATATAGAAAATGTGAAAAATGTGATTCATCAAATATTACTTTTTCTTAACTGACCACGTAATAACAACAACGGAAAGTATTTGCTTCAGGCAGGCAGTTGTACTGAGCATTGCTGCAGTTACTAGTTCCCAGCATCCACAAAAATGGCTCGTGGAGATTTTCATTGCAGTTTAGCTTACGAACTTACTTGATGTGTGAAAAATGACAGCTCGTCATCCTCTCAAAGGGATCTTTTCAAGACAGCAGCGTATCAGGGCTGTACTGCTGTCCTCAGTGGGAAATAAAAAATCTCGGTAATTAGTCCACCATTTCACAGAACGCTTGTGATGCACCAAGTCTCCTAAGTGAATAGGCCAGGAACTTCATGTAACAAGGTCTTACATAAAAAATGCCGCAGACTTTAATGCAGTAATTATTACATATTTGTGAAAGTCAAATAGACCCCTGAACTGCTGTAATGGCTTCAGTTTTTTTGATGAAACGGTGATTTATTTGGCTGAAATCCAGTTCTGACTTTGAGAGCTGTGAGGGGACATTCATTTAAAACTCAGCTGTGTGCATCTCATTTTCCCGTATTTTTGCAAGCTTCGTAAGAATGAAACTCAAAGAAGGAAGAGTTAAAATTGCACTGCATCTTTAGGACTTTTATTTAAAGTAGTTCCATGCCTTAGTTTTAATGGTAGTGCAATTTTACAGACACTAATTGCTTTTTGTTTCTTAGGGAACACACAAGCTGCTTCATCATGGGAGCTGTAGTAGCTGACGATGGTCCATCTGGTGTTAAAGCCCCTGATGGAGGCTGGGGCTGGGCTGTCCTTTTTGGCTGTTTTATCATCACAGGATTCTCCTATGCCTTTCCTAAGGCAGTTAGTGTCTTCTTTAAAGAACTTATCCGGGAATTTGGCATTGGATATAGCGACACTGCATGGATTTCCTCCATTCTGTTGGCCATGCTTTATGGAACAGGTGAGTAGTTATCCGGTTTTGAAACTGTATTGTGTCATACAATTAAGTTTGTAACTCTTACAGCCATTTACATACAGTGTGTACCATGACTGCATATCATTACTTGTGTGCAAGCAAGGCATTCCAAAGAAGAATAACTATTAATCACTTAAATCAAGCGGTTATTTAAGCCCATACAGCTCGGATTTAAAATTACGTCTCTTTAACTCAGTAGCTGCTAAAGATGATGAAAAAGAAAAATCACAAGGCACTCTGAAGACAAAAAAGATTGAAGTATTTGACTACAGAGGAAAGGACATTTTTCCTGATTGGCTTGACTGTATGGACAAAGTACAGAACAAGTCAGAATCATTGAGGAAAGACCTCAGACCTTAAAGATCATTGATTCCAACCATGAACCTAACACTTTGGAGTCCACCAAAGAAATACCAAGTGTCATAAAATCAGTCGCAAAAGTCGGTTTATCTTAGCAACTGTAACTCGCTTTTCTTGCCTAGGTCCACTTTGTAGCGTATGCGTCAATCGCTTCGGTTGTCGACCTGTCATGCTGGTGGGTGGCCTTTTTGCCTCAATGGGGATGGTGATAGCTTCCTTCTGCACAAGCATCATTCAGATCTATCTAACTGCAGGTGTCATTACTGGTAAGTAGTATGCATTGCTGAAAATGAGTTAACTTATGTCTTAGCTTTAGGCTGAAGTTTTGTGTAAGTGAAAAATAGCTGAAGTCTCAGGATCACCCAAATGGGCTTTTATAAAGACGGCAGATAAATGTGGAAATGAAATATCATTTATTTCTGTTATGAATACTATGGGGGTAGAATGCTTTGTGTTATCTTAGGATTCTTTTGTCCATTTTGAATAAAACTATTTTCTCTTAAGTTATGAGTCAGAAAAATTGTAATTAGACTATCTTTAACAGTGATATTGTAGGCCAGTATTAATTTTTATGTACCTTCTACTACAGGTTTGGGTTTGGCACTAAACTTTCAGCCTTCACTCATCATGTTAAACCGTTACTTTGACAAACGCCGGCCCCTAGCCAATGGGCTATCTGCTGCTGGGAGTCCCGTGTTTCTTTGTGCTCTCTCACCATTGGGGCAGATACTACAACATGAGTACGGTTGGAGAGGAGGATTCCTTATCCTGGGTGGGATGCTGCTCAACTGCTGTGTATGCGGAGCATTAATGAGACCTTTGGAGCCACCCAAAAAGTCTGAAGCTATCAAAGAGCCAGCTGAGAAGAAAGTGAAGAAAAAACTTCTGGATTTCAGTGTGTTTAAAGACGGTGGTTTTGTAATCTATGCTCTAGCAGCATCTATCATGGTGCTCGGCCTCTTTGTTCCCCCAGTTTTTGTTGTGAATTATGCCAAGGATTTAGGGTATCAAGACACCAAAGCAGCTTTTCTTCTGACTATTCTGGGATTCATTGATATCTTTGCTCGGCCAATCTGTGGAATGGTAGCTGGTCTTAAATGGGTTAGACCACGCTGCATCTACCTCTTCAGTTTTGCTATGATTTTCAATGGCTTTACAGATCTTATGGGTTCTATGTCTGTTGATTATGGTGGACTGGTGGTCTTTTGCATTTTCTTTGGCATTTCTTACGGAATGGTAGGCGCTCTTCAGTTTGAAGTTCTCATGGCTATCGTTGGTACGCAGAAGTTTTCCAGCGCTATCGGTTTAGTGCTCCTGGCAGAAGCTATGGCTGTTCTGATTGGTCCACCATCAGCAGGCAAGTATGCCATTTAGTTCAGAATTTAAAATTCCATGCATTGCATCCATTTACACAAAACATAAGGGAGCAGAGAAAAAGACGTGAGTCACTCGAGAAATGCAGATTGTTGCTAGTGCCGCATACGCTTCAAAGCAGTTACACTCTGAAATATCCAAGAAGGGGTGGAACGAACCTTTTCCTTCTTGGATCTATTTCAGGATTGGTTAAACTGCCATCTGGAGATGCTATTTCTCCTCTGAAGGCCTGCACTGAACTTCTTATTGGTAGATAGCTGACTGGGATTCAGAACATGAAACCTGTCAATTTTCTTTGGGAAATACTAGTATACATTCTCTACATCCACGGTAGACTTGGAGGAGGAAAGAAAACATCTGAAGGAAGAAAAAAAATCTTACGACGACGACTATAAAACTGGAGTGATTTAAGGAAGGTAGAGTGCTTCTATCGCACGTCTCACAACCCAAGAATAAGGGGACATGACAAAATAGTCAAATTAATTAATTTGAAGTCAAAATGCAAATTAATTACCAATCAAAGAACATACATTTTACAGACCCTGAACTGAAACACACTTTCCCTCCCAAAACCCACCAGGTCACTGCCATGAAATGTTTACTGTTTATACCAGACACTAAAAACATCAAGTATTTTTACTGTGACAGAACCTCCTTCACGGGAAAACCAGTACTATGTACCACCTCCTCTGATCTTCAGGTTCGGAGAGGCACTTCCTTCATATCCTCCCGCTTGTTCTTCCACATCCGCTGAGTCCTGTGAAAAGTCACCTTTACCAGTGTCAGAATCAGTCAATTACTCCAGACTGACTATTGAATAAGATTTGCATTTAAAGCAGACAGTGCACTGACCATGTAGAAAGGTAAATGAGACTGGGAGCAAGAGGATAATGATGACCAGGTCATCATATAGATTATATAGATACCATATATCATACAGATGATACAGATCCCAGCCATAGATGCACACATTTTTATCTGAAACACAAAGCACTTGTTTGATCGCTTGCATCTGAGGGCGAGGCTGGTTTTATTTCAGATGAACTCTGTGTGTGCAGGGGAGTACGTCTTTTGGGATGTCGTGTAAAGTCAGTGACTGCTAAACTGAACTGAAATAACTGAAAAATATTTTGTTATAAACTTGTTAAAATTCTGTTTCAAAAAGCTTGGTTAGATAATCATGGTGATTCTAGACAGGAGAGTCAAAATATTTTTAAGAAGCAGAAAACTATTCACTGCAAGATAATCACTTTTGTTAATTACCTGGAATGTTGCCTTTTTCAGGAAAACTCCTGGATGCAACGAGGAGGTACATGTTTGTGTTCATTATTGCTGGAATTGAAGTTACCACCTCGGCCCTTGTACTGGCCTTGGGAAATTTCTTCTGCATTAAGAAAAAATCAGAAGAACCACATACAAAAGAAGAAGCAGCAGAAAGAGAGGAATTAAACAAATCTGAAAACAAGTCTCCTGAAGATGCCAAGGTGGACTCTATTGAAGTGGAGCAGTTTCTGAAAGATGAGCCTGAAAAAAATGGTGAAGTTGTAACTAACCCAGAAACATGTGTGTGAGCATGACAAGGAACCGAAAAGTGTTTAGAAAAGAAAGATTTTCAACGCTATTTATTTTAGAAACAGAAATAGTTTAGGGCTGGGCCATCAGCTTTAGTAACCGGAGGCTAGTCAGCTCATCAAGTTTCTTTGGAAGCTGATTAGCTAGACAACATCTTACTGGAAAATTAGCTTTATCAGTAAAAGGTGAAGCATTGTGGTTATACATTTTACGTAAACTAAAAAGCTTTTATGAACACAAGTAGGCTCTTGCTGTGCATCACCAGAAACTGCTCACTTGGAAGATATAGGAAAAGCATATTTTAAGAAAAGTGGAATTATATGTATGTTTTCAGACTATTGATGAAATCGCTGTGTTGTGTGGCTAAATATAATTTCCCTGTGTTCTCCGTGAAGGGAAAAGAGTTTGAGACGGATAAAAATCTCAGGAACTTAAAGGTCTCCATTAGGTTTTTGAATTTCTTACCTTTTAGATTTTTTAGATTAATTGTCTCAGCCCTGACTTAATTTTGATAATATCTGTAACTTTGATTTATGTAAATGCATTTCTGTGTAAACCGGTAACCTTTGCAATTATCATCTGGAAATCCTGTTTTTGGAAAGGTGCATTACAGATAGTGTCCTCAGCAGATCACCAAGTGGTATTCTGAGGTAGTACTAAAAGAAAGAAAAATGAGCAGAATGGATCCTGACAGACCGTAAGCAAACAAAATTAGCCCACAATTCCACACGCAGTTTTCAGTAAAATTTTCCTAGAGCATTGAAAAACATTACAACTAACATGGAGAAGATGATGACTAGGTTTATTAGAATATTCTGAAAAAGTGTCCCTTTTGCTTATAAAAGAAATGGTGCAAGTTTCCAGATGACCTATAGAGTGGGTAGACGTAGGGAAGAGACTGAACTACTCTGAAACGTTAGTCATCCACAAAACGCAATGTTAACTTCACAGAAAGGTTTTAACATGTTTGGTTTTCTTTTTTTTTCTTCCCCATTTATCTCGCTTCCCCGCCTTTTGCATAATCCATGGAAGTTCGAAGTGCCATTCGAAGTGCTGGTTGAGGAAACATGATGGAACCGTTCATCATATTTATGACAGCATGGTACTGAATAGAAAAGAAAGGCAAAAGGAAGACATTCTGTTTTTTTTTTTTTCACCCAAAACCACTCCAGAAATGTAGTTTTTGTAATACAAAATCATGCTACTGCAGCCCACCTCTCAGATCTGCTTATAAAAAGCTGTCTAGGTTTTGTAACTGCAGTCACGATCTTCAAAACAGACTAACTGTAACAGATTCAGTTTTCTTGGTAGTAGCAAAGGAATATTGGCTTTCAAGTGCCAAAATTGTTCCGCTTAGTAACTGAAAACTAAAAGACCCTAATCCCTTAAAACCCTGTATCCCCTTTAAACTAACATCATTGTTTCACACTTTACCATTTTTAACAGAAACCAAGTGCCAAAACCATGAACCATTCTCTAATGAAACATCTCAGATATCGGCTTCCATATTTGAGGTTTCTTTAAAATTATTTTGCATTATTAGGACAACTTTGCACAGAAATTGGAAAGTTAGAATCATAACTTTTAAAAGAAATGGATGCTTCACAGAATAAACTGTTTGTTTTTATATCCTATGTAGTGCGTTATTTCAAAATCTTTTATTAATTTAGTGGCAGCGATTGTAGTGAATGACATTTCCCAGTTGTAAAAACTTACTCACTGAACTTAGCTCCAGTTTGCTAAAGACCAAATTGGTACTTGAAACACAACATTGGTAGCTCCAGAAGGCAAGAGAAAAACAGAATCCACAGGTAATTTATTATATCCTTGGAGGCTGCTTCAGATGATACATGCAAGCCTGATACAGCTTTCAGACTGGAGTTCCCTGTTGTTTCAAAAAGCAAAAACTAGAAACCTTTCCAAAGGTGAATTTGGATTCTCAGATAGCCACTTTTGTCTTACTGTGTGTTTTGATCACTGGATTTCTTTGCTAGATGATGCTACGCTGTTATCACAGAACTAAATGACTATTCCTTTGACCTCAGGTTTTGGCACAATTTTAAGTTTCTGTACATTCTGCAAATTGTCTAGACTGCTTTATATGTGACAGAATGTCATTTGTGCTTATCACACTGACTTTCCAGACTAGGTTTCATTTTCCATACGTAATACTTTTACAGGTAAGCTGGAAACAGGAGGTTTCATGTTACAATTTTATGTGTTTTGAGACAGAAGAGGAAGTTAGGAAGACAAGGAGACACGTTTCAACAAGAAACCATAAATAATCTCATGAGTAAAACCAGTGTTCACAGAAAGGCCGCATTTGCCTATACAAGTTATTTTATTCAACTCAAATATCAATTACTCTGACTGGGACTGCCAGTGCTCTTGTGCTGTTTTCAGCACAGACCTACCAACGGATTGCAGCATTTATGACAGCAGGAGATGCTTAGTGAATGAGAGTGGTCAAATTACAGGACTCCTTTATTGACTGTGAGAAAAAAAAGGGTGAGAATTTAATTCGTTAAGCAGCTTAAAAAGCCACATGAGCAGTATAAAATCTTTTACCGTTTTCATTAATTACAAGAAGCATCAATACAAAGGTGCTCCCAATGCAGCTCTCTTAGCAACATCAAAACTGGCAGGCTTGAGAGCACTTCAGAGTTCTAGAGCCAGTTAAGCTCCTTGCTCCCATTCTGTCCCACTCAAGGGTAACACCCGAGTGTGTGCTAGCCCTCCAGTCCTCCTTCTATTTAGCTGCCTTTATCTTCTTGGAAAGAGATTTGTTATACTGATGGGAAGGAAACCTCCATGCCAGATCCCTAGGCTGCTGGCCACTATACTAGACCGTGCTGAAGCATGTACCCAACTGTTCCTATCTGACACGGCCACAAAGGCGTTCACATTGACCTCCTGTTTTATAGAACTCCCTCCTTCCTCCCCAGTGTGTTGAAAACCCAAAAACAACCAAAACCAAACCCCACAAGCAGCTAGTCCTTAGGTTCCCAGCACTGTCCAGCCAGGCTCCTTATTAATTTAACTCTGCTTATTGTAAATATTTAAATAGATTGATAACTATAAAAAATGTATATTTTGTATATTTACAAGCAAGGAATTGATTTTAAACCCCTCCAGTTATTTTGGTACTGTATTTCTTTAATCTCAATACTACTGAGATGCCCTTAAGAGCAGTCTGCGAGATGTGCTTTTCCATATATTTTGAGGATGCATATGGTCAAAGACATAAAGCATTGCTAAAGAGCCATTAATTGCCCAGGGTCACAGGCAGAACAGTTTCATGCAACATCTACCCAGATGAACCTTTGTTCAACCTTCATCTGATGAAAATTTTGTGATTTGAAAAAAGGGAAGAGGAAAAGGAAGGGAATGTAAGTAATTATGCAACTGAATTGCCAAGCATCCAAAGATTATAGTTTACTCCTGCATCATACGCTATTGGAACAAATGTAATTTCTTTAGACACACAGTTCATGAACATATTTAAGAAGTCTGGAAAGTAAACAATCAAAAAACTGAAAGACAGTCTTCAAAGATTATTTCTCTGAAAGTAGCGAATGGTCTTTTACCCTGCAGGCTAGCAAAATTTTTTAAGCATTTCCGATCTTCATACATTCTATAAATTGTGTACTATAGGATTTACGGTTAAAATATGGTATGATTGATCATGTAATGGATCTTAGGCCCTTATTTTCCTGATGCAAGAAGAAGAAATGTGTATAAATGCCAGTAATATAGAGAGACTATATAAACAAGCATACCTGTGTTTGCACATATGTATTTACATATGTATGTGTATATATATATAAAAAACATGCAAAATGCTCATAGGAGTAGATTAGGGACAGTTTGCCCATTTATTAGACAATGAGCAGAGTTAAAATGGTATTCTTCCTCCTATACAAAGATAAGCTTGCTTTTTTTGAAAATTCTAAATGAAATATTTTGTAGCTATTTGGAGCCTAGAAGACCTTAGCAGAACTAAAAGTCCTACAGTGATGCGGCTATCTGTTTAAAGCTGAACCAGTTCCCTAAAGTTAAGACTTGAGAAGGTATCAAGGTATGGCGTAAAGGACTGGAGAGATCGTGTGCTAATATTAAATTCCATCCATTCCATTTTAGAATCATTCCCTAAAAAAAATTAGAACATTCCCCTAATCGAGCAACCAAACTTCAAAATGAAAAAGCAAAATTAATATAGGCAGCTGTGGTACATCCCAAAGAAAATGTTTAGTTTGGTAGACAATCATAAACAGAAGAATTTCAGAATGCACTCTTACACGTTACAGCGTGAAGTATTGACTTGTGTATGTGCGTCCACGTCTCTTTGCCACACTTGTCTTTAAGATTATGGGAATACACTTCAGTTTTGTGTGAGATGACATCTTGTTTCTTGTTAATGCACTTTAATGTAATGTGTACATTGATACTTAGGGTTTTTTTATGCTTTTCTAGTCAACTGTTGCAAATTAGTGAATAAATATCTGGTTGTCAAAAACTGTGGGTCTGAGAAAATAAGCTCAGAAAAAATTAACACCCCAATTTGGAAATTTGGCTTCATTTGCACATGCTTAAACAGCTACACAGAGACAAGAGTGTTTATAGAGAAGAGGTGACACTTAGCTGACAGGCAGCCAGAATTTAATGTGGGCAAGGGGACTGTTTTTGTCATGACTCATAGTTTGGCCAATTCCAAAATGGGTATGTGCTCATAGATTGGCCAATTCCAAAATGGGTATGTGCTCCTGCTGTAAATGATCCTGAAGACTATTTTAAAGCATCATCTAATTTAAAATAACAGCTAGCAATTTTGTGCTGTGCTGTGTAAAAAATATTAATGTTCTCCTCTGAATAGTGCTCCAGGTTTTGTCTGCAGGTAAAGTTTTATGAACTGTCATGACTTATAAAGCCCAAAATATTTTGAATACCAACATGCCAGCAAGCCGTCTTTACCGTCAAATGATGCTCTTTACAACTTGAAAGCTCCTAAGAAAAGACAGTGTAAGAATACATTTCTGTTGTGGTTTTTTTGATCCTGTGGTACCTCAGCCAGGACTGGCTCCTCAAGGTATAACCTCAAGGCTACACCCAAGTGAATCAAAATTACAAGCTCTTCAGTGTAGTAGCAAGACCTACCTTTTGTGATCTAGAAGACTGACACCTACTTGTGCTTAATTCTAAGTATCTCTGGCAAGAAATTTTTGAGAAATCTCTCTAAGCTCAGCTACAGAAGTTTCTCTGTATATCTACACTGAAAAGGTCATAGGTCTGGTTTACATTAACCCCCATGTATGAATAGATACATGATTACCTTTTCTATGCTAGTTTCGTTAAACTGGCAAGACTTAAATTGTAACCAAATACTTTGCCACCCTAATGGCCAGATCAAGTCATATGCCGCTACAGGAAGTAATGTTACTGGGTGGACTGAAATGACAGAACTTATTAGCATGTAGTCAGCCCACCCTTGCGACAGAAAACCAGAGTTTATCTTTGCCTCTGGTTCTCTTTGAGTCTGAAAGAAGGAAGTAGGGCCATTCACTGTAGGGAAAAATGGGCTCGACCTGAGTTGCACAGCTGTTGTTCCTTGCTGCTGGACCTGTTGAAGGAAGGTGATGCACCAATATTGAAAGAGTAAACAACCTTGACAATGCCAGAGGCACTGCATACGAGAAACAACAGCTTCGGAATGGATTGTTTGAGCAGCTTTCTCAATGCTTCTGAGATAGAGCTCATCTTTGTGCCAGTAGGAAAAAAGGTGTATCTACTAAAAAGCATTAAAATGCTTACGCTTTTGCTAGTGACACGGTCTGTGAGATCAGCAGTCCTGTATTTGTCTGAGAAAGCATGGCAAATTAGAGACAGAGTAAAAAGCTACTTACCTCCAGTTATACGCTGTAGTTCCTTGACTGATCTCCCTATTTGCTTCGTCACGTCAGCAGCATTTCAGCTGGCAGCCTTCCTCACTAATCCCAGATGAATACCTCAGTGCATTAAGAAATGATAGCTCTTGCTTTTCTGACTTTTCATCTGCTACTCTTTTAACAGTTTAAAACCTTTCACAGTGAAACTCCGAACCCAGTGAAGAAGTATATCCAGATTTTAGTATTTAAAATTCTTAAACAGCAAAAGACTTTTTCAGTCTTGTTGAAAAACATGCCTTAAGATCCATTGTTGACAGGTCACACAAACTTAAAATACATTTTTTTTGGCTGTGAGAGCAGAGAAACATTTGCTGTTTGGGGTCTTCTAAGAAAAAAAGTCTGCGCATGACCTCAAATTACCAGAGTTAATCCTTTCCTTAAGAATTAATGAAAATGTCAGAAGCTCTCTCCTGCCTTTGTGCCTGTAATGCTTGCAGGTCTGAGCCAAGCTGAGGACTGTAATTAAGCAAAATTTTTTTTTGTTGTTATGCTCAGGACTAAGTATTTTCTTCCTAGTGCATAATGTAACAAATGAATTCTCGTTTTGTTCCACATCCCACCCCAAGCATTCTGGATTGGTCACAGCAAAGCCACCGTAGACTAGGGCTTAGTGCTTCAGGATGATCTGCATCATTTCTCCCTTTTTCCACATTCTTCTTTGTCCATTAGGCTTATATATATATATACACACACACATACATATACCTCAGACCTAGATCTTAAGCATTTTGAATCAAGAATTGTCCAAAATGTGATTAACAAAGAACACTTCTTTTTAGGCATATTTTTGTGGATTCTGTATGTACAGTTCTCCTCTCATTTTCTATTATCCCTCTGCCTGCAGCACGCAATGGTTTTGACAGAAGAAACAAAGCATGCTAATCTTAATAATATTAAGCAAGAAAAAACCCCCACCACTGTCTAAGAAGTCGTAAAGTGTTAATACTGTGCAAATACCTGCTGATAAAGTCAGTAGGATTTTGCTGTGAAACACATTCTTACTGAAGATCAGGCCTCTGAGCACTCTCCTAGTACAGAAGTACTGAACGATGCACACAGTCTATACAATTCAGGTTCACACGGTCACTTAAACCTAGACATGCACATGTAAAGTCAGTAACTGTCACTTGAATGAACCAGAAGGAAATGTACTGTTTTTAATAACAAAGTACTGTATTCTTTCACAGTAAAACGTTTTTATTATTAACCTATCTCATCTAGTGAATTGTAGAAGCTACTTAGCTGTTGGATTAAGTTCATGATGGATTACACTTTCTCACAATCTCAAAGCTTAAATTTTGATTTCTGACCAGATGGCTTAGCACTATTAAAAACCCAGCAGCATTATTTGTTTTTACTTGGTTTTTTGTACACATGAAGTGCAGCTTTTGTAAAGCAAAAGTTAAAGAACAAAATAAACACCTTTTTATTTAATTCTTTTACAAAGAGAAAATAAATATTCTTGAAATCAACACATATGCTGCTCTAGCCGATGCTAGACTCAAGGGTCTATGACATGAGGAAACAAAGACATATAGTTGTGCTTATGATACTTTTTCCCACTGGAGAATAACAATGAGTTCTACATGCCTTCCTCCAAGGGATATTTTGAATATTTTCATGAAGTTAACATGGAATATATGAACTCAAATGTTTTCTCTTAATATCTCTCTTGAAGCAGAGGATTTATTTTCAATTTTTTTAAAAATACTTGTACCACAAAAAACTCAAGGACTCTGTAACCATTCAAGATTATGTAAAACAGCAGCACAGGCAGTACTTTCCACATAAAAGCATTTACACAGTTCTAAATGAAAACTATGAGAATAAATTAAAATATCCTTCCAACCTTTAAAGGCCTGCTAAAAAGAAAACACAAGGGAAGGTTCCCGAAGGTGCGTCTACCCTCAGGTTATAATAGACTTTTGAGAATCACACAGCAAAAGCCAGAATTTTATTATACAGGGCACCGTGAGTAAAGCTCACTATTTTTCTTGCTTTTATCCTAGCTCCCATAACTGGCCCAATCTCAATTCCCTTACTAAACTTCCTTATCAATACCATGCATTACTTGATAAGCAAAAGCATTTGTACAAAATGAAAAACTTACGGAAGAAAAAGAAGTATCCAAACAAAAACATTTACCTTTAAATTGACAAAAAAGACGTGCTTGCTGTGAGCAAAGCAATTAATGCTTTCTCTTTCTTCCTGTATACCCCAGCATCCTAACTACCAAACTCTTTCACTGAAAATTTTAGTACCAAGACAATATGTTCAAATGTTTGCAACTGACAATATTCTTTGCAGGTACAGACACCCCTTAAAAAAGAAAAAAGAAAAAAAAAAGTTGCATCAGGTAAAGGGTAAGGATTCATTTTAAGTCAGTAAGTTACACAAAAGAAGAACAGAAGTTATTATGAATGTATTTACACAACTGTTGAAGTACACAAATACAGTGGTAGTACAAATGAAGTGCTTTGAGATACTGGTTTTCAATACACAGGTTTATATAGACAGTCTAACTATTTTCTGCATGATGGAATTTAACTATTATGAAGGACAAAAACTGCCCACAAGTGAGTACAATTCTAGAAGTCTGCAGTCAACTTTTAAGTATAGTACAGCAATCTAATGGTCCAGATACAGAGAAAATAAAAAGGCTGCTTTTGTAAGTCCCTCAAACATTACACTATTAACCACAGATATTTACAAGGAAAGCACAGTGAAGTGTAGAACTGCTCGAATGGTAGTGCACATGCCTAAAATACCAGAGTTTATAGTAACCGAGGAAATTATTCTCTTATGCAAACTTATCAATCGATCAGATTCTCAAGTTTTCCCACTATACTCTCCCCAAGCACACATTTCCCCAGTCTGACCCAGAGTACACACAAGCAAATAGCTAATGTTATGAAAACATCCAAAGAAGAATGGTAATACTTAGTATGTGGACTTTCGAGGGGCAAAAAAGAATTTGTAAACACCCATACAATAAAAACTACTCTCCATAAAAATCTGAAGACCAATACACCTTTAAAAATTGCCTCCAAGCAGGGAAGAATTTCTCAATATACCTAACTGTTCAAACAAAATCTCTGTATATACTTCCATTTCCAACACAGAACTTCCCATAATTTCAGTCATAATAGTTCTGGTACTGTTCCAAGTACTGTAAGGACAGAACATGTACTTTTATGACACCATTTACAAACAATATGAAGAATTTCCCATATTCCATAACCAACAGGAGCCAACAACACCTGCAACCACCTGAGCACGTTGAGTCATTCACGCCTAGCTAATGATTCTGGGCATATTCAGTCAAATACAGTTAAGTATGATACACACCTGAATTGTAAAAATTCTCAGGATTTCACGGCAAGAATAGGTTGCTAGTTTGGTGTTTTTTTTTTTTTTTTTTTTTTTTTTTTTTTTTTTTTTTTTTTTTTTTTTTTGTTTTGTTTTGTTTTGTTTTGTTTTGTTTTTGTTTTGTTTGTTTGTTTGTTTAAGAATTCGTTTTTTGAGTCTTGGCATGTAACAGAAGGCCAAAATCCATGTATTTATTTATTTATAAACATGTGGATACTGAATGAAACATACAAATTCACTGAAGACTCAGCAGCAATGTCTATTTTGCACTTGTAATAGCCTCCAGGCTAACCAGCCTCAGAGAAGAGGAAACAAAATTTTCGCAGTAAAACAATGTTTGAAAGTATCCATTCACCCAAACTAAGCAGAGAGACAGAACAAATTTCTAATTCTAAATCCCTCAAATGCCAGTCTTTCACTTTGTCCTTCACGTTCTTTACAAAAAAAGAAATCCATCATTACAATCTCTACTATACTTAAGACTCTTCTGCAGGGTATTAAGTTCTCCTGTTATGAAACAGAATGAGTATTAAAAATTCCTTTGAGTTACACAGAAAGTTAAATGTCCAGTGTGAATGAAGACAGCAAACAGTAAAATAAACTTCTAACAGTTTTAAAAAATTCATGAGAAAACCAACTCAGAACGGGACAGTATATGAAAGTAAACAATTTAAATAACATCAGATGATTTTGATTCATTTACATGTTCCCTGGCAGACTAATCTTTTAAACAAGAAATTTCAAGTCATCGTCTTTAGTTCAGGTTTGTTTATATTCTACATTTTTAAATCACACAAAAGCAAGAGTTCTTTACAGATAAGTAAGCCAGTAATTTTAGCAAAATGATACAAAAAACTTTCTTAAACCAAGTAAAAGATTTATAGTTACAGTAGAATAATAAAAAGGGAGTAAAGTCTGCCGCCTGCGGAGGGAAAACTGAAATGGCCATCCAGTAACAGGCGGTGAACTCTGTAAACCATCTTTCTTTTCCAGCCCTGTTACCACAGGGAACTCTTAAGGTCACTGGGTTTCTGGCAAAAGCGTCCTGTAATGGCAGCTGCTGGAGTCTCTGCATGTTCCTCCAAGTGCCTTTTAGGTCACATGGAGAACTCCAATTTCCGCTCTAGTTTAGGGTATTTTTGCTAGTAAAGCCATTGGTAACATGGGAGCTCAGCCATGCATTATCTGCCTTCCATGGCAAAATAATTTTCATCGGTGCACAGCAGACTGGAGAACACTGGTAGTTACCCGAGCAGGAATCTACCAAAGCCAAAAAACAAGACAACATCAGCACATATCCTTCCAGTTCACATACAAGTGTCTCGCAAGGTACTTTTAAACTATTAATTGCCAAAATATAAGTATGTGAATTTAAAATCCAGTGAGCAATACGTTTCACACCCACCTGTAGCTACATGACGGTCCCTAATATTTTCCTCTTTTATTAGAAGTTAACATGGAAAATGCACCTTTCCAGCCAGAGGGGATGTTTCGAAGAAAATTAGACAGAGCATAAACATGCACAGAAGAAAGAACCAACCGGATGAAAACACTATGAATGCACAGTCATAGACTCAGTGGATAATTAATTAAAAAAAAATATTAAGAAGGTAAAAAAGAAATCCATTATTTTCAATAGCTTTTCACTTTCCATGGGACATTATGTTAAAAGATACTTCTTGTATTTCCATAGCTTGACCTACTGAAGTAAGAGTGCAGCATTATTTCAGTACCACTTTCACCACGAAAATGAAAAACAACCATACATCTCTGCAATTTAAGAAGCGAGAAACATCTAAGTAGCTGGATGAGTATTCAGTATTCGTTTCAGTCGTAAACAGCTACAAATACTAAGGCATACAGTATAGGCCAACTAACGCAGGCACGACCCAGACCAGAATCTGCACGTCTCCTGTACACAGGCTTTTCAATGCAAAAGTCTAGGTTTGCTTTTTTGCATTTATTTTTGTATCTGTTTTTTTTTTACTAGGATCTGATAACTGGTCTTTAAAGTGTTAAGCTGCCATTTACAGTTGGAACTTTTTAATGCTGTAAACCGTTCACGAAGCAGCTTGTGCAGAGTCAGCCAAGCACACGAAGCAGAAGGAGATAACAGAAGAGGAATAGCAGGATTCTTCACCAGCTAGAGATACAGGATTAATGCAAGCTTAGGCTTTATAGAGAAAGTGAGACAGCAGACAAGAGTTATACAACAGAATTTATTAAGGAACAGAAAAATCTCACAGCCTTTTTTTAATAAGTAGCAAAGCAAAGAAGCTCCTGAAATACTTAAGAAAAGCATCCCTCAGCCACTAAGGTTCAGATTCCAACTGAAAGCTGTTATTTCTCATACGAAACCTGTTATTGCCAAAAGCAGAACAGCCTAAAAAGCCAAAAGCTGCACACAGAAAGGCAGAAACTTCTACTGCACTGAACAGCAGAAAGGACTTTGTAATACCCAAATTCAAGTCTGTCTACCTCCGAGATGCTCGTGGTCAACTATTCTTGTTAGTACGTGAACGTTTTTTTAAATACAGATCTGAACAGATCTGAGTATTTTTAAAATGAGAGCTCATAAGGCATGGAGAAGAATATAAAACAGTGAAAAATGGATACGGCTGTAGTAGAACATTCCATTCACGACAAGACAAGACAGAGCCTCATTTGAGTAATATTGTCAATTAAGTCTTCATACAAGTATTTTGCTTTTATGATTCTGAGCAGATCTGGTTTTTAATGGATGACATACTCCTGTATCAACATCCTTGGAAAGACATGTAATCTCAAACAGCTAAAATTTAGAGTTGGTTATTTTATTGTTGATACTTGAACAATTTTAGGGACCTTTTAAGTTACTACTACTGTCAATTCTGCTTAAGAGTCCAAGTGGAACAGCGGCAGTAACTCAGCTTTTGGAAGGACAGTTACTTTTAAGTTAGAGAAAAATCAATGCTTCATCAAGCATCTGACCAGAAGGCACAGATACAACTATGAGATCACACGAGCGGAAGGAGCGAAGTCGGATGTCTCCAAAGAGTTTTTTCCCCACCCCATCCAAAGTTTTGGTGTCTAATGAGAAGCACTCACCCAGTGCTGCCTTCCAACGAAAGGAGACGAGCAGCTACTTGCCATGGTGTTCGAAAGGAATGCTATTCTGAGGTAGGGGAAAAGACAGCAATTTGTAACAGTTCCACTGCCCCAATATATAGAGATGTCTAACAAAAATCCAACCTGAACTTGCAGTAGCAACTCTATCTTTTGAGAAGCTCTGATTTCAGACTTCTAGAAGACATTTCCATCATATTAAGAGACACGTAAAAGGAACAAATCATTAATCCTCAAAGGAAGCTGACAGGGTCAGAAGAACAACTCAGAGTATGATGCCTATTAAGATGCATATGTGGAGAAAGATTTGCAGATGAGGAAATGGAAAACGCAGAAGCACTGGAAGTATGGCACAACATTTAAGTTATTCAATGCCAGTGTTGGCTATAGTCTTCTAAAAACGTCTCCCATCAAAGAGACGTAATAAAATATTCCTTTGTGCAGCATTTCAATCTTTTCTTCCAACTACAGAGAGAATACCTCTATTACCAATAGGAATTTGCAACAGCTTTGACTGTTTGGTGCCAAACATGCTACATTCAAGAAAAAAAATTAAACAACTTACTGTGTAGCCACGAGCAGTCAGACTGAACCTTTTGTCGAAGGAAATGAAGACTACTCACCCGTAACTAGACTCTTGAGATGATCGCTGCTTTCAGGATGCAGTCTGTGCATGTGGACCGACAGAGCTGATTCACAGCAGTTTTTACCAGAATACTCATTACCTCATTTACTACCTCCTTTACTACGTCTCTTAATGTTTAAAAACTATGTGCAAAGGAGACTTGGGGAACAATTCACTTAGAGAGCTTAAGAGCAGAAGGATCTCTTAACAGCTGGTATGATTTTCTGTCCAACACAGATCACCACCCTTCACTGCACACAGACCTGTAATTTAGACTTGCTTTAGACTTGAATGCACCGCTTAGAAATGAATCCAGTGTTGATGCAGAGGCAGAGAGGAGAGATGATCTACCTTTTTTAGAAGTTGTTTCAGCAGTTAACTACCTTCACTTAGACCTCTATTTTGCCTTTCCTTACATGTGAGCGGTTTTAATTTTAAGCAATAGGTTCTTCAGATGTTTTCTCCTTTAACATTAATTCCTGTTAAAATCATTGTGTCTCAAACACGACACCGACTCACTCAAGACATTTTCTTAGCTTTCAGACAAACTGAAAGTAGTAGATTTGAAACTCTTACATTGGACAATCTGTTTTCCCAATCCATCTCACTAACGACACAGAGAAACATCTCCGCTTCTGTTCATTACTGTATCATACATAGATTCAAGGAGGAAATTGTGCCCTTTCGTTATGAAACCACACTAACCTCTCCAACATTACACCTGCCTCCTCGGTCATTACTTACCACGGATATAGTTCCCCCATATAGGAAAACGGCCTCCACTCCTTCATCCTAACCAGAATTTGGAGTACTGCAGGAATACGCATTTGAATAGACTGTGCTTGACCGCTCAGCTCCCACTAACGTTTATCACTGTGAACTCACAACTTGCAGGTTTTTAACTGTTGCGTTCACTTCATATAATCCAGAAAAGTACTGAACAACACGTGCCACAGAATTTACGTAACTGCATCAGAAACACGTTTCACGAACCATTTCATAGACACGGTAGTTGCTACTCCAATAAACACTCGTTACTTAGTGTTAGAAACTGCACGTCTTTTTAAGGAGAATGACTTAGGTGCTATGTGGACACTATCTTGGATGTGGGGAATAAATGACACCTGTTTTGCTACGCTTACAAATTATCGTTTTTCCACAAGCGTTGAATTTCTCTGACAATGTTAGAATTTCTTGACAATGTTAGAATGAGTCCAGAGGAGAGCCGCTAAGTTGGCGACGGGGCTGGAGCACCTCTCCTACGAAAACAGGCTGAGAGAGTTGGGCCTGCTCGGTCCGGAGAAGACTTTGGGGAGAACTGAGAGTAGCTTTGCAGTACCTAAAGGGGGCTTACAAGAAGGCTGCAGAGGGGCTGTTCACATAGCACGTAAAAAGCGCACGTAGCGATAGGACGAGCGTGAGTGGCCTTAACCTGAAGGAGGGAAGAATTATCTATTAGGAAGACATTCTTTACTATAAGGGCAGTGAGGCACTGGAACAGGTTGCCCAGAGAGGTCGTGGACTCCCCATCCCTGGAGATGTTCAAGGCCAGGCTGAACGGGGTTCTGAGTAACCTGGCCTACCGGAAGGTTCTCTGCCCATGGCAGGGGGGTCGGAACGAGGCAATCTTTAAGCTCCCTTCCAATCCAACCTATTTCCCACTGCAAATCTCTCTTGCCTTCCAATTCCAACAGGCCCACGGGAATCTATTTAAATTATACTACAGTCACACACTGTTACTCGGTCACCACGAGTAGATACCAGCACTGGTTCACTGACTTAAGAACTAAATGAATACAGCAGACAACAAATGATTAGTTCTAACAAACTCAAGAGAAGATCCCGACTAGGCCGCTGTTGGGATTGCAAAGAAGTCAACCAAGCGATCCTACACTTGGAGCAGAGTGTTAAAAAGGGCAGGTATGGAATGTGTCATTAAGCCAGACCGTACTGTTGGCCCACATCACAAATTATGCATCTGGATGTTGAAAGACTACTCAGAAAATTGCCCACTGCCCTCACAGTACTCGCATTTTACAGGCTAGGCAGAACGAAAACGTATCTACAAGCCCACTTGTATTACTTGTATCTTGAAATGTTTTGAAAAGTGTCGGCTGCACACTGAGCGACGTGTCATGAACATAGCAAAAAAATTCAAGATATACTTTCACCTGGCACAATCAAGTGGCATCACTGCATTTCCGTCTGTTACTGCCATTACTGGTAACAGAGAAAGTATCTGAAATTTTCTCAGAATGCCACAGACCTGGCATATACACTTCTCCAGGAAACCATATTTACATTCAAGTAAATGTTCAGGGAGAACTCTGCATCACAGCCTCACAGAATACCCAAGGTCAAAAAGGACCCCCGGAAATCACGTAGCCCCATCTCACTACCCACGGCACAGTCAACTAGATCAGGCCACTCAGGACAATGTCCAATTGGGCTCCGAGTAATGTGGAAAAGGGAGACTCCGCAACCCCTTCGGGCAACCTGTTATAGTCCTTGCCCACCTTCATAGTAAAAAAGTTTCTTCCTATGTCTAAATGGAATTTCCTATATTTCAATTTGTGCCCACTCTCCATTGTCCATTCACTGGATATTGCTGCGAACAGTCCGGTTGCACCTTCTTTACATTCTTCCAACAGGTATTTCGGCAAATGTTCAAGATCCGTAACTATGCACAATTCTGCCCTCTTTGTTTTCGTACTATTTAAAAATACTTCAGCGTGAGAACTTCTGGTGGCAAGAATAGCAGTTCAGTGAACAGTTTAAGATGGTGAAATTTGTCAGCAAAGCCAATACCGAAAACCTCACCTATCCCCTATTCTTGTCCAGTCATTTCTGCGCCTGAACCGTTCATCCCTCGTGCAAGCACAAGTACCTGTGCAGCTACATGGTGAAACAACTCATTCAGCTTAAAAGCCCCCAAAATCCCACTTCGCTTTTATCAGAACGGAATTGTTTCTCCAACGCAGTTCACTCTCAGTCTTCACTAGAGACACCCGCCTGGCCCCCATCTAAAAAGCTGTTCCTTCTAGCAGTCAGATTTCATACGTAAGAACAGGTACTATCCAAAAATAATTACTCTGCCAATTAAACGATGACGCCAAAAGGAACCGAGTTAATTTCTGTCAATGTGCTCTGTCAATGAGGAACGAGTCCCTGGCAAAAAATCGCGCAGTTAGAACTCCTGCACAGTAGCGAAGCACGATGGGAAAACCCCTAGGTCATTGCACCAGTCCCCGTAACACACTGCTTTCCCAGAAATGTTGCAGAATGTCCATAGTTTGGCTGATTTCCATTCTGTAAGTAAGACTGAAAGTAAACTGTACAAAGCCAGGCCACATGCTGTGTGGGACAAGACTGTGAATATGCTGAGGAAGGAATGTTTCAGCTATAGCATAGAGTTAGAAACACATTTAACACTGTCAGTCCTAAAAAGAAAGATTCCTAAAATGTCTTTGTTAAGCCACTGTGATCAGTAAGGATGATTTCAGCGCTGACTACGAATCATTATCATTTATCCTCCTGCCATTCTCTTCAAATGAGCCTTCTGCAACGTATCCATCATCCGTGTACGTGGCGCCCTCTTACCGGCTCTGAATTAAGAGCACTGCACTACAACATTTCTTTACTATTGCACCTTCCGTTCTTCACCAAACGGTTCTTGCCTTTTCTGCACCAATATTCTCTGCTCTGTTGATTTGGAAACATGATTCACTACTGCCTCTTACTCTGCTTCTTCACTGGTAACAGATACAAGAAACTCAATGAGTCAAGGAGCTAAATCCCATAATTGTAGGTTAAAATGCTGCATCTCTACAATTTTGCATCCTCTCATTGCCGTCAAGGTAAAAATAAAAATTTCTTTACACCCGCATCATTCAGGCTAAACGTCAAGCATTTATATGAATGAACATCAGCTGCAAAAACAGTTTGAAATCCCATCAATTACCCGGAAAGTTCTTTTGGCAAATTAACTTTATCAAATCGCCCTCATTTTTTTCAACACACGGATTTATTTTTTTTTTACCTGCGAAGTTGACATGCGAGAGGTATCTTGTCGGCCTGTTAAATCAGATGAGGAGATATTGACTGGGGCACCACGATGCAATCTCATACTCACTTTCCTTTCTCGTTCCATACCAGATACTGGCCGAGGAGAGGTGTTGGCTGTGAGAAAAACTGCATTAGATTCTCATAATCAGAAATGCCATTTTAACACGGTCACTGGAAAAATTACACTCTTGCTGTTTGCACATAAAAATCCCAGAGAACCAAACGAGAGGAATCAAGGCCATTTTTTGACATTTCACAGAAATTCAAGTATCAGCTGGCAGGCACTGAGCGTATGCAATTACCTTCAATCTACTAAAAAGCAAGTGAGAAAAAAACCAAACCAAAAAGCCAAACTCTGCCCAGAGACAAACTGCAAATTAGAGTAGTCTACAAGGTGCACTTACCCAGGTACTTGCTTACTTACCAGCATGTGAAGTTGGGGTAAGGGGAGTAGGAGGAGCTACATCTTGCGTTCCTCTTAGCCTGCCAGAAGCAGTGGAGGGTAATCCACGTACAGCTGGATTTCGTGTATGCCTTAATCTTTCCTCTCGTTCTCGCCTTTCATGTTCAGCATCTTCAGCTGCTCTGCTTGCACCCTACGGGCGGTCAAGACTAGTGAACAACTTGGGGGATTATTGAGTTTACGGCTGTATGTTTGGATAAAAATGCTGAAAAGAAAGAACTGGACGATGTGTGAACTGCAGTTTGATAGGGCATTAACTACACTGGCAAAATTTCTTGAGAACTGACATAAATTTTGATCACACAGCTGCTCGGATAGTCTTCAAAATGCTAATGTACACACATCCTGTTACGGCAGCCGGACACCTCCTCAACAGTTGCAAATGACCCGTGTTAAAGATCAAGGTGGGAGAAAGTAATAATTCCACAATCTAGCCTGGTGACTGCCCTAAAGGATCTGTCTAGGAAGTCTCTCTCATTAAAAACCTCGTAACTTAACTCAGTTGTTATTCAAGCCTTATAGCATGGATTCCGTATCTCTTCCCTTTCCTCGCTCCCTGATCTTTTTGTCTATGCAGCAGAGCTGCCAGGAGGAAAAATGGAAGACAATCTTATGGTATCAGTTAAGATACGCAAAACTGACAATGTAGTAAAAAAACCCAACCAAAACCATTAAAAATTCAAAGTTTTAGAAAGCTATGTGAGCTACTCACAAATTTCAGCATGTTCCAGTCAAATACATAGTCATAGGAGAACCCCTGCCGATGAAAGAGGTTTCTGAATAATTGCCTTAGATAGGAATAGTCCGGCTTGTCATCAAAACGCAAAGAACGGCAGAAATTCAAGTATGTGGCAAATTCAGCTGTAATTAAAGAAAGCCTGTTTTTTATCTTCAGCTTGACATTGGCTTTTTATAATTCCGAGTCAAAAAACAGCCCAAACCACCCCAAACGTGAAAAGAAGGCAATCTCCCAAACATAAGAAAAAGAATAATTACCTAATACTAGAAATCTACCAAAGGGAACACTGTAACCCATCTATCGTGTCAAGCCTGAAAAAGAAATCATTTTTCTACCACGGAGCAGGCAAAGATTTGTCAACAGCAGAGAGGACCCAACGGTACAGTTCTTTAACCAACAGCTGGTGGGGGAGAAAAGGTTTAAAACTTTGCTTGGAGTATACCGAACACAATTTATTGTGAGACACAGAAGAGCATTTCTTTGTTAAGCCACACAGAGATTCATGTCTGCTACGTCACAAAACACCCAAAGACCGAGGGACTCATTAATCTCCCAGGTAAGTCATGCAACATTTTAAATTTACAACAGTCTGAACACTTGTTTTTAAATGGCAAGCAAAATATTAGTTACAAAACAAAGAAGTGAATACTGTAGTGAATTCAGTGCACCAGAGAAAATAGCAGTATCAAAATACTAGCTTTTGACTTTAAGTCTTCCCAGATGAAATAAGAGATTAATTTATATTAAGGAAGAATTTCTAACAAATGGCACAAGAGACAGGAAGATTAGTCTTCCTTGCCTGTAAACCCCAGAGAAAACACATAGTTCATGAATGCAAAGGAACATGTATGAAGCAACGCTTGAAACACATCAAAAATGATGAGTTTTCATACAACCCAAACAAAAACTATGGTTCTTGTCATTGCAACTAGTTGCTGAAGCCAAGAGGGTGGAAAGAAGAGACAGAACTCTTAGCGAAATGAAAATATTCTCTGATGACAGTTAGTGCTACTAAGTTTTAAAACAGATTTAAGTATCATTTTACATGACTCAAAAATGGCTTATTATTGTTTTGGTGTAAATAACAAACTGAGAAACGTAACTGCTTTGAGGCACGATGCTAGGATACAGGAGGGTTTCTTATGCCTCTCACAAATTCTCATCCATCTGCAGGCCAAATCAGATGAACCTGGGACGGTAATTCCCGAGTGAAACGACCGCAGTAGATAAGAGGTGCACCTGACTATACAATCCAATTTATCCAAGAAACAGTACCCACGTAGATAGAGAAACAGGCAGTTTGTTAAAATGCCATTTGTCTGCTACGAATTATCCAGCCAACGTGCGCACAAAAAATACAGTGCGAATCAGATGTACCATGTTACCCCTCAGCTTGAGGGCACTTCAACAGCTGAGACAAGGGATCTTTAGAAATGCTCTACGAACACAAAGATCTCGGTCTTCAGCAGAGTATTTTTACCACAGATGTGGCAAAATCACAAGGAGTAAGGAAGGGGAAGAGAGGAGGGCGAGAGAGAGAGGGAGAGATGGTGAAAAAGACTGGTAGAATTTAATGCAAAGAAAGGAGAAGTACTGCTAAAACATGAACACGTAGGCCTAGCGTCACAGAGGAGTAACTTACAAGGATATCCTTTACACAAAACCTCAATGGGTGTAGACATTTTCTTTTCACTGATACGTTCGTATTTCTGCCTCTTTGTTGCTGCTTTCAGTCCCTGCCAGGGGAGGGAGCCCAGGTTAAAATACATCAGTACATAGCCCAAGGACTCCAAGTCATCTCTGCGAGATTGCTCTACAACAGCATAAAAAAGTGAACTCATTAGGTTTTATTTTCTACTGGAAAAACAAAAGTCTGAGCAACAAGACTGTTATAAAAACCCTTACAAAAACAAGACAGCTGAGAGTTACTACGCCCACGATAAACTCATTCAGTACAAGAAAAGCCTATCATCCTTGCCGTTATTAAAAAATGTGCTAATTCCTGAGCATTACAAACTGACTGAATTCCACCCCATCGAGATGTGCAAGGCCATGCATGCTGCACTCTTAGTGTCAAAAATAGGGACTGTCTCCCACGCCTCTATAAAGCAACATCCACTTGCGCTAAAATCACACGCATCGACACTCTTGAAGTTTCAATTTATTGCTTTCCCCGGCTCACCGATTCCAAGATGAGTGTTGATGGACGCATAACGGGCAGTTCCTGTTAAGTTTTTATTTTCACGATATGGAATATGTTGGTGAGTTCGAGCATCTCGATACTTCTTTGCCAGTCCAAAGTCTATTATGTAGACAAGATTGCCTTTCTTCCCTAGGCCCATTAAGAAGTTATCTGGCTTCACGTCTCGGTGGATGAAGTTCTTAGAGTGAATATATTCAATTCGACTAATCTAAATGCAGACCACAAAAAAAAAACAAAACAAACCATTGTCGAGAGACTAAGCGCACACCTTTTTCTGACAAAAACACTAGCAATTCTGTCTTAATAATGAAGGAGGCAACCCCCCTTTTTACCGTAAAATATAAGGGCATTAAAGAGAACGTAATTCAGAAGACAACGGACAAGCCTTCTTTCCAGCTCTTTGCCCGTGTCTGTTTTACGTCTGTTTCCAAAAACTTTCCTGGGGAAGTTTTTTAGTCTTTGAGCAGTGCAACACCTGGTTTGCAAACAGCGCAGGTCCGGCTCTTAAAGAAGAATTGGTAATCGCTTTCGATGGGATAGCTTGGATTTACAGAAACAGAACTAATTTTGAATCTTTTCTCTATTAATACAGCTTATTCACCTCTAAATTACAGAAATAAAATGTATATAATCTATGAAAAAGGTTTCAATATCCCAACATGTTGCACCATCAAGATAACAAAGCCGTTTCCTACCATTTGGTCAGCAAGTAATAGGACTGTCTTGAGACTAAATTTCCTTGAACAAAAATTGAAGAGATCTTCAAGACTCGGTCCCAACAACTCCATCACCATAACGTTGTAGTCCCCTTCAGCTCCGCACCACTTAATTGTGGGAATACCCACTAGAAAAAAATAAACCATTTATTCGGTATAACAATTTCATTTATACAGTTCATACGCACAAATCTTCAAGGCTCTTAAGGTAAATTCTAAGAGGGTCATTACTGCGAATGTTTCCATTTACAGTGAATTTTATAATTCTATGCTACCTTTGGACATTCCAAAATTAAATGTTTGATAACTTCCAACAGAATCAATACAAAATTACAGCAACAGAGGTCTAAAAATAGCCTTTTCCCTCTTCCCCAGAAACCTTTCAGGCTTTGTACTTACATTGTGCATTAAAAATATCGAGCATCTTTGTTGGATTTGAACCCTAAGCATTTTACCAATATTAATACTCACGTAGTCTCTAAGATGCAATAAGGCACAAATTGGAAGTCTGAAAATAAAGACCCTGACAAACCACTAGATATTATTACTGAAGAAGGCCTTAGAAATTAACTTAGTTTCAAAGCCTACAGAATCACCACAAAATACCTGTCTCTTTCATCAAAATTTGCAATGAATTTCCACGCTTCCTTCATATTCTTGTCTTTCCTTCAGTTCCGTGGTATTTGTTGTTCAGTGAAACTCCACCAAAGTAGCATTGCTTACGAGATGCATTATACATTTCAGTTTGACAGTATGATAATTAGCCCAAATTTACGGAGGAACGAACTCAGGAACCTTATTTCACACAAAAATGTAGAAATGCTCAAGTATTTTGAAATAAACCTGTATGTATGTAGCCTTATTCAGATTTTCAAATGACTGACTCTGAGTTAATTCTATTAGTTTTGGTGTGAAATGCCACAATTCACCCAATTTCAAGGAAGCATGTTACTCTATGAAGACAATTCCAGCTACACGCAGGTGGCAACCGAATGAGGCAGGAATTAAAAAAATAACTAAATGCAAATACACACTATTATCCATTTCTAGAGGTCTTATTAACGTACTTGGCATTTCAGATACGGTGTGAAAATGTACTCTTTATGCAAAGCATAGCCTCATTCAAGATGAATTCAAGAGACTACGAAACAAAGACAAAACTTAACTACACCGGGTTTATGTCCCAGAACTGCACTAGAATCTTACGTTTCCGGAATTCCAAAACACATGAATAAGTTATTGTAGCAGAGCAACACGCGGTAGCTGTGAAGTTGCTTCACTCCTATTCTCCGCTACTAATGCCGTTTTGCCTTTGAACTCTCCCAGCAAGGAAATATTTTTAACTCAGAAGAAAGAATACTAACATGTACAACAAAAACTAACCTGAATTTAAAAAGTTTAGAACTGTGCTGTCATAATAAGCAAGTCAGGTGAAATGGTCCCAAGCAGTGGTTACCATCTTTCGCTGATCCATGAGAATCAGAAATAAATCACTGCTCTGGGACCAAACTTTGTTTCACATTGCACAAGGTCCTCCCATTTTAGTATTTCGGGAACCACGAGAAACTTTGGAGGATCCTACTGGTTATCATGAAGCGTGGTAGCCACGGATTTGGAACTGCTCCTCCACAACCCTTGCAGAACTGAAATGCTGCTCTCTTCACCTGCCCTGCTACCTTTCCCACCTTCTCCTTATTTGTCAAAAGAGATCCTGAACATTAACTGCCAGGTGGCAGATACATCCAAGATGTAAAACCAGTAAAGTCTTTGAAGAAGGAAAATAGTTTGCTTGCCTCCACCCTGCATCATTTTGTAGATTTTACTCTCGATGTGGAGCTGAGGATGTTTGGTTTTCACACATTCCAACTTAATTGCAACCTCCTCTCCGGCAGCAATATCAGTTCCTAAAACCAGAAGAATTTAAACATCGGTCAAAATATTTTTAAGATACATTTTCTTTGCTAAGACCGAAACAAAACAAACATCAACAAACTACTTCGCAATGGCAAACATCCAGAAATTAAGTACTTTCAGCCACGGTTATCTAAAAATTCTTCCGAACCCTTAGAGATGCTCTCCAACAGACTAGGATTTTAAGAGACAACTATTAGACACTGTAGCACGAGAAGCCAAAATTGCTGCTATCCCATTAAAAAAACAAAAAAAAATCCCAACCAAAACAAACAACAAAACTAAACCAAGTGCATCCTCTCAGGGATGTCTTTCCACTTCCAGCTTGCAGTGGAAACGCTCAGAATTAATATTTACAAACGCGGCACACAGCCCCCCCCCCCCCACACACGGCACAAACTTGAAGC
>VZTI01002870.1:353556-369711 GCA_013397865.1 Struthidea cinerea | reverse complement strand
CTGGGCAGTGACAGTATCTGGGCTGAGCGTTGTAGCCGAAGCCTGGAGAGCAGGGTCTGTGCCTGTGCCGGTGGTTTGGAAGAGCAGGCTTGGAGAGGTGGGTCTGTGGCATTTCCTTCCCACCTGCCACGTGTGTGGATTGCTGACAGAAAGCACCACCTTGGCGCTACCTGGGCACTGCTGTTTGACTTGTGTGAGGGAAGGTTGGTACAGGAGAAGTTTGAGGCTTCCTGAGCTGTCTGTAATCAAAGTCTGTGAGTTCGTGCTCTAATGAGTCCTGGTGGGAACACTTTGTCCAACTCCGTTTCTGGTCTCGCACCTCGCACTGGGCTCTATTAAAGCTCCAAGTAAAGTTTGTTTCTGCTTCTGCCTGTCATTTCCTCAAGGCACCTTGCCAGATCTGGCCACGGCTGCAAGGAACAGGGAGGTGGCACCCCGGTCCTGCAGGGGCTCATTAAAATGCTGACAGCCATAATGAGCTCTGTGGTTGTTCCTCTGCCGCTCCCCGCAGCGCTGCAAGCATTGTGTGGTTAATTAGGAGCTCCCAGCTGTGCTTCAATGAATACCTGCAGCGTAATTTCTGTTTGTCTTTTGTTCTAATTACGTGTGGCAGGGAGAATGGAAATGGAAACATTTTGAAAGGGAATTAGTCCCGTTTATACCCTGGTGGGAATCAGGCAGAGAGAGGAAAATTAACTTTGTCATCAAGCAGGGAGAGGCCAAAGTTTGATTCATGTGCTGGCAATAAGCAAATTCTTATTCCAGTCTCTTCTCCTGTTACTGCAACCCACAGCAGTGCTGAAGGCTTTGTTTGCACAACCTTTCTCTGCTCTAATTAGCACTACCTTTACCTGCCATACTAATTATACACAGGAACAGAAGGAATATTCATCACCATTGCAAAAGGCTTTCAAGGCCTTTTTTAATGATTGAAAGAAAAAAATCTTAATTAACAAAAAAGTCATATCTTTTACTCTGATCCCCCTGAACTCCAGTTTTCTCAGGACATGAACCCTGAAAAGAACTGGCTCAGTGGGGAGATGGACGGGCGATAGAAGTTCTCAGGCACAATTAGACTAAGACGTGTTTAAACAAAAAATTAGGAAAAACCGAATATCTAGCTGGAGATCATGATGAGTCATGTCACTCACATGTCTGTGCTGGGGCCTGTTGCGATACTACAAGGGTAATTGTTTTAAATTAAAAAACAGTAGATTAGCCTCTTAGTCATTAGAATAGATATAAGGAAGAAGATTAATATCTTAATTATTAGATTAGATATAAGAAAGAAATTTTTTATGATGAGGGTGTCAAAACAATTAACTGGGCTGCCCAGAGAGATATTAGATGCCCCATTCCTGGAAACATTCAAGGTCAGGTTGGATGGGGCTCTGAGCAACTTGGTCTAGCAGAAGGTGTCCCTGCTCATTGCACAGGGGTTGAGTTAGATGATCTCTTACAACCCAAATTGTTCTAGGATTCTATGAGTGTGTAGATGCTGAAAAGCTTTGGTAGAGAAATTTTTTTCAGCTTTCTGCATCATTCTGTGAGAGTTCTGTGGTTCTCATGAAAGCTGTGATAAACACTGCTACGGGTTCTTTGTAAACTGAGTTTTATCTGTGCACCTGAGATTTATTTTTCAAAGTTGTTATGGTACACAGGGAAATAATGTTTTGAAGTAGGTGTTGTGAGCTTTGGCCAATAGGACAGGGGGTGGCTAGTCCAAGATCCAATAACCACCTGTCATCTTTGAGAACCAAGTTATATAAACCCAATTATAATTAATTAAATAACCACTTTCTTCCTTGAACTTGGATCGCGTCATTTCTCGCCGTTCTCGGTACTTTGCAGTGACATGAGTGTTTCCAGTAGCTTGAGGGAGGTGATCCTTCCCCTCTGCTCAGTACCAGTGAGGTGGCACCTGGACCACCGTGAGCAGTTCTGAGCCCCCCAGTAAAAGAGAGACACAGATATGCTGGGGAGAGTTCAGCAGTGGCAGGGAGGTGGTGAAGGGACTGGAACATCTCTGCTATGGGCAACGGCTGACACAGCTGTGAGTTTTTACCCTGGGAAGAGCTGGCTGTGGTGGGATATTATCCATGGGTATAAATATCTGAAGGTAGGATGTAAGTGGGAGACATACACGTTCTTTTCACAGTGGTGTGCAGTGACAGGACAAGAGCTGACGGGCACGAACTGAAACATGAGAGGCTCTGTCTGAGCATCGGGAAACGCATTTTCCTGTGAGGGTGACCAAGCACTGGTACAGGTTGGCCAGGGAGGTTGTGGCGTCTCCATGCTTGGAGATGTTCCAAAAACACCTGGAATTGGTCCGAGCAATTGGTGCTTTAGGTGGACCAGATGACAACTGAAGGCCGCTTCCCACCTTGACTGTTTTGTGTGACTCTAGGGTAGTGTCAGTGTGCAGCAGAGTAGAAAACAGCTCTAATTCGTGCTCTGGTGAGCATCTGCACACAAAGTTTCCTGTCCCTGACTCATAGTTCAGTGGTTTGCGGACAGTGCCTTCAGGGTGGGAAAGGCAGCACAAGGGTTTGGGTGATGCAACCAGAGCAGGAAAGGGATGTGGTGTTGAGCAGGGATGTGGTGCTCAGCAGGGTGGGCTCCGTGAGAGCAGACCAGGGGCTGCCTTCATGCTGCTCTAATACCAGACACAGACAGTTCCAGAGGGCTTGACTATGGACCCACCTCAGACCAGGCCTAAGCCAATCAATCAAGCTGGTGGTGCCTCTCCAAAAAAAAACAAAAAACTTGTAAGAGGGCAAAATGCTGCATGGCAGTGAGGAGTGAGGTAAAAAAAAAGTGTGAGAAACAATCCTGTGAACAGCAAATCACAGAAGGAGAGGGGAGTGCTTCAGGTGCTCCCTGCTGTCCTTGGGAGGGACTGTGGGGGAGCAGGGATTCCCCTGCAGCCTGTGGAGAGGACCCCACTGTAAGGGATATCCACACTGCGGCCAGTGGATGAGCAGGGGGAAATGCCTTGAAGGAACTTGTGGAGAGCCCGTGCTGAAGCAGGCTCACCCTGCAGGACTGTAACAGCCCTCCTGAAACAGGCTCTTACAATATGCCCCATCTCTCCAGGAAGTTTCATCTGGAGATTTCTCCTCCTTCCTGAATGCAGCCCAGAATGAGCTCAAGAGCGTGTCCAAGAGGAGGAGCCAAGTGCTGGAAGCTTAGTTAGCACTGAATCCTGCAACTGCTTACCAAGTGCCCAGTGGAGTGGGACCCAGAGGGCTTTAGGAACTTGTTTGCTGCTCGGAGAGAGGTTTCTCTTTGTTTTCACTCCTGGACAACAACACTGACATCAGTAAAGCTGATTTCTGCTCAAAACTTTGGCTTGTGATTCTTGGCCTTGAAAACTGGCGGTGTCCTGAGCTGCACCAGGAGAAACAAAGCCTGTGGAGGGGAGTGTTTATTCCCTTTTAGGCAGCACTGGTTAGACAGGCTCTGGAATAGTGCATCCAGTTTGGGGTCCTCTGCAGTACTGACGCCTGGGCAAGGACCTTGCTCATCAGATGGAAAAATGCAAAGCCGTTTATTGCGAAGTTAGAATTCCCTAAATCCCAGCACCCAACAGGATATCACATCCTATAAACAGCAAAGATGTTCCCCACAGTGTCCCCCAATCACCTGGGGCATTGCACAGATTTCACCTATTATGGTAACAGGCAAACAATGCCCTATAAGGCCACAAACTCCAATGAACACTTCTCACAGGCCCAGGCTGTCCATAAACACACAATCCTCTCTCAGTCCATCCCCCGTGACCTGGATGCACTCCCAGGGTCACCTCCGGGCCCAGGACAGAGCCCCTCTCTCTGATCCTCAGGGCCTATCTCTCTGCCACCACCCAGTGCACCCCAACAGTCCTCCAGGATGAGAAAGGCTCAGATGAGTCTGATGGAGGTGACCAAGGTGGCCAAGGTGCTGAAAGAGCTCAGCGTATTTGGTGAGACGTGGGGAATGGGGAGTTTCTTGGAGAACAGGAGGCTTAGTGGGACCTTGTGGCAGCTCTGCAGTCCCGATGGACAGGCCACTGAGAAGGCAAACACAGGCCCTGCAGAGAGGTACCTGAGAGGGGGACATGGCAGCGATCACAGATGGAGAAAGCAGAGGTTCTAAGTGATTTTCGGGAAATTGGGAAATGGCTCTGACAAGAACGGTGCATTGACAGTGGTCTGTGGAAGTCAAATTGGTATTAGAAACCCACATGATGTCCCCTTGGATGTGGAGATGCTTCTGTTTCTGAAAGGCTGGATAAATGTTTTATACATTTATCAATACATATTACTGTATATTTATACATTAAATAAATGTATTTATACATTTATTATACAGGCCGTTGTATCTGCCTGCTGGCTCGGCTGCAAGAGGCTGATGGAGACAAGGGGGAGCATTTGCAGCATTTGGGGACTGAGACCTGTTTTGCACGTCCCACCTACGATCTTGCTCAGGTTCTCCCAGAGAGTGTCATCTCCTCATTCTCACGCTCAGGGTTTGCATCCAGTTCCCAAGAAGGCTGCAGACACAAGCAAGTTTGAACATGCTTTTATTGATGGCCAGAAAGCAGAGCAGGAGCAGCAATGGGAGAAAGGGAACAATGGGAAGCTGTGTGTACTTGGGACCTGCATTTTTACCTTGCCACGGAGACTTTCCTTAGCGCAAAAGCCTGTGCCTGTGCCGTGGGGGCCATGGGGGCTTCTCTGACTCCAGTTCAGCTGCCCCATGGAGCTTCTGAGCACCAACAGGTGTTTGATGCCTTGTGGAGAAGGGGTGCTGAGCATTTTAGTCAGAGGATGGAGACCCAGGCAGCTCTTGGAGCGCAAACTTCCTCAGCTGTTCACGTATCCAGGGCTCAAAATAGGAGATTCTGGTAAATACCTCAGAGAAGAGGTGGCGTTTACGTCCATGAGAAACAATGCCATGAGCCTTCTGACCACAGACTAACGGGCCACCAGAATCACCCTGTGTCGTGAAAGGAGTGAGAGGGGTCAGACAGGCACAGCACAGCTCTCCCTGCCTTGAGGAACAAGTTTCCTCTTCCCTCCCTGCATGTGAAGAACCTCCTCTTCCAACCACCTCCCTCCCTCCAGACCCGGTTCCGGAGGGTTTGTAGCTGCCTCACTGCTCCTCTAAGCCCATCCATGAAACAATTCAGGCTTGGAGGCTTTTTGAGATTCGAAAGCTCAAAAAGAACATAGACCTACTTTAGACACGGGGAAATATCCAAGCCATCCTAGCAAGGATATCACAAAGGATTTACACACTGGAGCACTGGTTCGGCTGGGTAGAACATCCCCAAGTAAGTAAAAAAGCAAATGATGTTGATAGTTGGGAAAATGCACCCCAATTCAGGGAGCACATCAGCTTCAGAGCTTCTGTGAGGACACTCAGCTCATCGTTCTGAAGGTTCTGGTTCATTCTGGTGTCCTTTTACTTTCACCTGAGAACCAGGATGACTATCTAGTCCCAACCTCCTCCCAAGCTTGCAGCCCAAAACAACACTTACAAGGTAAGATGCCTTTTTACCATAGTCATCACCGACACAGATCATAGACTGACGCTGGTAGTTAGGGAATTGCTGACATTTCTCCTCATTTTGCACCTTCAGTTCCACCTCCCTCATCACATCAGTCCTGAGCCCTGTCACCGATGTCCAGCCCCAGCCAGACACCTTACATTCAGCTCCTTCTCTCACACGTTTGTTGCTCCTGGGCAAGGAGAGAAGTTGCACGTACTTGGTGGTCCTGGCCCTTGGCTTCAGCTGTCAGGCAGAGAGAACATGGGGTTAGAGCCAGCAAAGGGTTGGGAACAAGTTCACAGGTTTGGGGAGGTGAGCAGGGGGAGATCCCTCAGGCAGGAGGGATGTGCTGGGCCATACCTTCAGCAGCACAATGTCGTTTTTGAAGCCAGCAGGGGAATAGTTGGGATGGATGACCCAGTGTCTAACATGGATCTTCTGCTGGCTCGGTTCTTGGTCACTTATGTTGTGGGCTCCCAGAATCACAGTGACGCTCACGGTCCTGCCAGGAAACACCAACATGTTCCAGCTGCACTGGCCACAGGAGCACAGCCCCCACTGCAGGTGGCTGGAGGGAGGTGATGGGGGGATAAACCTCCCCAGAGAATAGCTGTCAGCAGGATGTCCTCTGTAGCCTGGGCTCCTTCCACACTCCAGCTGAGGCTCCCTCACCACACACTGCCATAGGTGGGAGGTGCCCCGTGCTGAAGACAAAGGGGAAGCAGGGAAGGGGAGACACTGGTCCCTCTTCTCCAGCAGTAGCTCTGAGCCGTGGTAGGAACCGTGGCTCTGGAGACCACTGTGAGCGTTCCTGTCCCCAAGGACACTCAGCCCCTGGCAGACAATTCCTGCAACCCACAGAGGACAGCTCAGCTCACAGAGATCCCTGCTGTGCCTGAAGAGTCTTTCAGCCCAGACCAGGACTGAGGCCCTCCGGGACTACGTGAAACCAGAAAAAATCACCTATAGGAGAAAGACAAGGTATTACCCTTCTTTATCCACACAGTGAGCTGCTGAGAGCACTGCATCTGGGCGAATCAGGAACCCTCCACAGGAACTAGTTTGTGAGCCAGTTTTAATTCTTAAATAAGCCATGTAGGGTCTGGAGTGGGGCTTAACTTCCCATCCACCAATGATCCTTCCTGAAGGAGAGATGGGAAATGTCAATATCACATATGCTGCTATTTCCTGTCAAGTTTGGAGCTGCACGAAGGGAGAGGGTCATCCTCTAATGTCACGTGCCAATGATACCAACAGCTTTCCTTCCTTGGGCTGTCCAAGCACTGCTGGTACGCAATGGAGAGAAAGACAAGCAGCACGGTCTGGGTATGACTGACCACGCCTGGCTCTGGATGACTAAAATGCCATCCAAGGGCACAGCTCTAGTCCCTGTAATGCCTCACTGGTTCCAGGCACAGTCTGAGTGAGCTGAGAGGTAAGAGGAGAGAGAAAGTAGGAGTGTAGAGATAGAGAGAAAGCAAGGCAGGAACCTCGCCTGAAGTTGCCTACTCAGTGTCCATCTGTGCTCTTGCATGTGCTTGTCTAAATCCCACCTCTGTACTCACCAGCCCCAGCCCAGGGCAGAAGGACAAAAACACTTGTGAGAAGAAGGAGAAGCAGCATCTTCTACCACGGTGCTGATGAGCCAAACCAGTTGCTATGGCCAGGCAGGAGACAGGTACAGAATGGCAACCTCTATATTTGTCACGTGGAGCTGAAACAGGAAACCTCAGCCTGTCTGCAGCCTGTGTCATTTGCTGCTTTTGTTCTTACAACGCCCAGACTGTGGCTTGGTGTGGGGTTCATGACACATTCTCTGCGTTTTTGACACGATCTTCTCAAAAAGCTGGCGAGATCTGGGCTTGTTCAGAGCACCCACAGTGGCCAGTACACAGGCAGCAGGGAGAGGAATGAGTACCTGTTGAGTGCATATCCCATCGGAGACCTTTGGAGAGCCCCCTTGGACCCTCCATGTGGGCTGGTCCAGTTTGGATTTTTTTTTCTTTTTGTTTTTTTGTTTCCCCCCACTCCATCCTCTGATAGGAATGGTGAGAGCTGGCCAGGGCCAGGCAAAGATCCTGGTTCTTATCAGAGGGGCTGCCTGCCATCAGAGGTGTCCTTAGGAAATCAGAAATCACCAATCAGAGTAGCTAAGGGACAAGGCCAATGGGAGCCTCACAGCCTCAAGCACTGGTGTCCTAGATGATCTGACAAGTCCACAGTGAGGAGTAAGTCTGAGGTCCACCAGGGAAGTCAGACTGTGGGCCCAGGTCCGGATCAGCAGGTGCCCTGGCCAGCTGCAGGCCTGGCTGAGACACAGCTGGAGCTCAGGTGAGGACCAGGGTCAGAGTGTCCACGTGAGAAGGGGAGCAGCCCTGCCCGAGGCCTCTCTGAGTCCTCCCCGGGAGCTCTGGCTCCAGTGTTATGAGCTGGCAGGGACTCAGCCCCGTTGCACTGACCCTCCTTTGGCCATGAGCCCAGCCAGTGAAACCTCCGGGACGTTACCAATTTTATGTGGCTGTGGTCTAGAGAAAGCCCTCAAATAAATCCTCTAGAGCATACTGGCATTCCCCCTTACCCTGTGTTCTAAAAAGACAATGGACTGTAGTACGTGTCCTGGGGATCCTCCTGAAACCTGTTTGGTGGAAGGGATAAGGGAAAGGAGGAGTTCCCATTAAAGCTTGCAGACCACAAGCAGCAGTTCCCCAGAGCCACGGCGTGACTGGCTCAGTAAGAGGTGGCTCTGCCTGTCCCAGCCATGGTCTGTAATCAACACCTGCAGTGCTGCAGCGAGGTGCCCTCAGCTGTGGTGTAAATGGAGATGTGGCCTCTAGGCCCAGCCATCCCTTTCCTTCAGCATTGTGGATACCCTGGAGAAAGGAGGTTTGTGCAAAGTGAGGAGAGATAAAATGGGAAGACGGAAAGAGGCAGAAGCAGGAGAGGTTACCCCAGTGGGTGGAGGGACCAGCGTGTCTGTGGAAGAATGCAGTAATGATGCACGGGCAAGGACCTTGCTCATCAGATGGAAAATGCAAAGCTGTTTACTGCGAAGTCAGAATTCCTTAAATACCAGCACCCAACAGGATATCACATCCTATAAACAGCAAAGATGTTCATCACAGTGTCCCCCAATCACCTGGGGCATTGCACAGATTTCACCTATTATGGTAACAGGCAAACAATGCCCTATAAGGCCACAAACTCCAATGAACACTTCTCACAGGCCCAGTCTGTCCATAAACACAGAATCCTCTCTCAGTCCATCCCCGGTGACCTGGATGCACTCCCAGGGTCACCTCCGGGCCCAGGACAGAGCCCCTCTCTCTGATCCTCAGGGCCCATCTCTCTGCCACCACCCAGTGCACCCCAACAGGTACCCTGGAGAAAGGAGGTTTGTGCAAAGCGAGGAGCGATAAAATGGGAAGAAGGAAAGCGGCAGAAGCAGGAGAGGTTATCCCAGTGAGTGGAGGGACCAGCGTGTCCGTGGAGGAAAAGCTTGAACCCCCTGGTGTACAGGACGTGGTGGGGTGATCCAGCTGCAGGGCAGCAGGTGGGACTGGACAGGATGGAGTTTTGGGGTGACATTCTGGGAGCTGGATCCCTGCATGACTGGAGGCTCTCTGAGAGGTCTCTAACACGAGTAGCAGGGCACTGCTCTGTCACAGTCTTTGCTTTGACAGAGAATCCCAGGCCAACCGCCCCAGCAGGGACAGCTGTTGGGGTGCACTGGGTGGAGGTACAGAGATGGGCCCTGGGGATCAGAGAGACACCTCTGTCCTGGGCCCGGAGGTGACCCTGGGAGTGCATCCAGGTCACCGGGGATGGACTGAGAGAGGATTGTGTGTTTATGGACAGACTGGGCCTGTGAGAAGTGTTCATTGCAGTTTGTGGCCTTATAGGGCATTGTTTGCCTGTTACCATAACAGGTGAAATCTGTGCAATGCCCCAGGTGATTGGGGGACACTGTGGTGAACATCTTTCCTGTTTATATGATGTTATAGCCTGTTGGGTGCTGGGATTTAGGGAATTCTAACTTTGCAATAAACATCTTTGCATTTTTCCACCTGATGAGCAAGGTCCCTGCCCGTGCGTCACTCCTGCAGGAACCTGGTCAGTGTTTCAGGTGAGGGCACAGCCATCCAACACTGCCCTCACAGAATGACACACAAAATGTCACAGAGGAATATCTTGACAACAATGTATTTCTAGCATATTACTATTATGTGCTTAGGCTGTCTCTGCTTTTTTTAGTGTCTTAAAATATAAATCATGGGAATAATGAGGGAAAATCGTGGCCACTATCCTGAGACTGAGCACATAATCATGGTGAATAATTTCTCATAATGGTAAATGATCTGGTTAATGATTTGTGTGTTCTTCACTAAAGCTCTGATTTTATAATAAGAAACTTTAAAAACATAAATATTAGGTAGATTATCAATGGGTATTCTGAGGTGAACAAAGGAGGCCATTCTTGATTACCAAAGGAAGAATCAGGCCTTCAAGGCACAATTTCAGATGTAGTTGGAGGTCTGAAAAATTCACATGAATTCCATCCTTAGAGTGTTTTTTCCTCTGTGCTGATCACACAGGGGGATTGGCTCAGAAGATCACCAGCATTTCCATGCCATCACACAGCTACAGAAAAGAAACCTCTGCTTGCTAACCTCTCTTGTATGGATAAGAAGCAAATTCTGTGAAATTAAAAGATTCGGTCATTGAATGCAGGAACTTCATTCCCCCCCACACTGTGATCTCCTATTGGTTATTGATCCCTTCACCTTTGATGCAGATTTGGTCCTCATTCTCTGGTTCTCTTATCAGTCTTTTCCCAGACCAGGTGTCTCCAACCACATCAGGGGATGATGCTACTCAGAGCTCTTTTTAGGCTGCTACTAGGTACAGATTTAATTCGTGCAATTCCAATCAAATCTGATTTTTGTTTGGTTGGCTCTTTTTTCCTACTGTAATTGATAGGAAATGACCAGTATTTGTTTTGGGAGGGAGGGAAGGAAGGAAGGAAGGAAGGAAGGAAGGAAGGAAGGAAGGAAGGAAGGAAGGAAGGAAGGCAGGCAAGGCAAGTGGTGAATGATTCACAGCTGACAAGTAGTCACTTAAGACTGGAGAATGAAATGTGAGTGGCTGGAATTGAATGAAAACTCTCCTACAAGAGACGGAACAGCCCCTAAAGCCACCCAGCCCAATTAAACAAAGGCAGCAGGCTTCATCAGGCTAATTCTGTCCTTGGAGTCACACATCCCTTGATGTTTCCAGCTATTGCTCAGGCCTTTCAGGTTAACAATCAATCACCAGCTGGTGCAGGAGGCAGAGTTCATAGCCTTAGACATGTAAGACATGAGGTGCCTGTGTCTGCAGAAGTCCCTCTGGTCCCACTTTACAGACAATGGGGGGAAGGCTGCCACCCAGAGCAGCATTTCACGTGCTGCTCTAAGGACGTCATGGTTTGCTGCATCCCCTTGCCCACAGAGGGAGCACAGTTCTGAGCAGCCATCCCTGGCATTTCTGAAATCAGATTAAATCAATCCCACCCGTAGGGGAATTGGGGATTTCAAGAGACTCTGCTTAAACCAGGTGTCAGAGGCAGCTCAGCTGTTCCCTTCTTGGGCAAAACATGGAGATGCATTTAGATCTCTACCTTTTCTGCTGCAGCCAATTCAACTGAGTTGAAGCAAATCTAACAAATTCCTTTTCTTCCTCTCTACGAGACAAGTCTTTGGCTGACTTTCTATGGTATATGCCACGTACTAATGTCAACAGATTATTTAAGCTGTGACAGAAGATCATCTGCATTTAAAATATAATTTTTAATCTGCAGTGTAAGATGACATAGGAATCATCAGCCCAACACTGTCTGTAATGCAAGAAAGCAAGGAAAATATTTCTATCAAAATTTGAATGACCCATTTTGGAGGCACTGGATGGCAGAACTGCTGGAGGTAGGACACTTTACTTCAAAATGTCTATTGTGAATGTATAGAGAAAATCCAAGGAAGAACTAAGGCCAAAACTTACTTAAAGGGCCTCAGAGCCACTACACAAAAATTACATAAATTGAGGGTTGTTTCTGAGAGGTGTTCTGAATTAGGGAATAAAAGACCAACTGTCAGTGAAACAATGGCTGCTGTGAGTGTTGCTGACTTTAGCAAAGAGCTATTGATCAAAGCAATAGTCTAAAACTTTCATATGGGCTTGGAGAGCAGAATTAGGTAGTTTCCACTTCAGCTACATGGATCTAACACGTTAAGAAAACCAGTGTGAATGCGTGCTGTTAGAGACTGCAGGGAGTTCTTCATGTCGTTCTCCATCTGTCGTGCACAGGCTGTGTGGAGGTAGCACTCAAAAGTGTTCTTTCATTCCTATGTTGATGGAAACAGTCGAGCCCAGAAAGATCCCTTTTCGGTACCTCAAGCCATCAAATGTCTGAGATCATTAGGAGCTTCTTTATTGTGCTTGTGTGTTAAACTCATCTGTGGCTCCAGGATCCACAGCTTGCACCTTTGTGTTCATGTCATAAAACCCACAGCCAAAAGATGTGCTGTGTGAGTAACTTACAGCCTGAAGGGAAATCAGACGGAGCCAGTGAGGAGTGACTGAGCCAAGGCAGAGCTGTGTGCACTGCTCTTGCTGCGAGGCTGTGTCCTTCTCTGCATGCCAGCTCTGTTGATGTGGTCCATGTGTGTACAGTGCAAAAGGTGCTTCCCCCTCTGTCCCCATCTATGGAAACATTTCTGACACCAAAATGCATTTCGTGCCCTGAGATGTGCTAGTGTAAGGCAGTGGCTGGTGCCCCTTTGGTAAGAGATGGTGAGTCTGAAGGGTGCAGAATTAACCACCCCTTTCTCCTCTGTGGCAGGCTGATCTCTTCTCTCTTTCAGTGCCTCAGTTTCCCGTCCTGGGCAGTGAGAAAAACAGAGCTGGTCCGGCACTGCGTGAACATCCCATCGGCATCGCACCCGCAGAACGCTTCTCAGGGTAACGAGGCCATGTGAGTCATGAAGAGGATGGAACTGAGCTTCACCCTCTGCACTTTCTTATCATTCTCCATGGGTACCTCTACCTTGAATTATTCCTTCTTCCTTTGCCTGTCTACAGACAGAATTTTGGTTTGGTTTATTTTGGTGCTGCTTTCTTTGGTCTGTGGGTGTTTTGGTGGACAGGAGTTGGCTTAGGTCTTCCCTTCACAGCTTCTGCTTGCTCTGTTTGGGAGTGCTTTCCCCAAAGCTGGGCTCTTTGAAGTATTTCTGTCCCACTGATAGATGGGGATTTATGTGAGTGTGAGCCAAAGCCTCCCACAGCCCGAACTTCCCTGGCTTCCATCTGTAGTTGAGCTGCCCTAAAGGTAACTTCAGATGTCTTGGGGGAAGGCTGCCTGCCCTGTCAGTCTGCTCAGTAGGAAAAACAGAGTGCAAGGAGCAATGCCCACTGCTCCCTGAGGTAGCAAAATGGGTTTTCTTTCTTTGGTCTGTGGGTGTTTCAGTTGTCATCTGGGCGTTCCCCTCACTGCAGAAAGTGCCTGTGGGACCAGCTGGGAGCACAGACCTGACATCTGGGGGCAGTGCATATTCTCAGCAATAAACCCTGCACCCATTATGAAGCCACCCCTTAAATGCCAGCTCCTCTCAGTGGAAGGCGTGGTGACTGTCTCAAACAATGGAACTTGGAGGGCCTGACACTACACACTTCCAGCACGTACAACCATTGCCTTCTCAGCTTGCTCAGCCCAGCCTGCTCTAGAGTTACACCCTCTGATCCAGCAGCTCTCCAGGGATTCACAAGAGACTCCTTGTTTGAGTAACTGGCTGAAGCACCCTGCTCTTTGTTGGAGTGCGCTGGGTGGTGGTAGAGAGATCAGCCCTGGGGATCAGAGAGAGGGGCTCTGTCCTGGGCCCGGAGGTGACCCTGGGAGTGCATCCAGGTCACCGGGGATGGACTGAGAGAGGACTGTGTGTTTATGGACAGACTGGGCCTAGGAGAAGTGTTCATTGCAGTTTGTGGCCTTACAGGGCATTGTTTGCCTATTACCATCATAGGTAAAATCTGTGCAACGCCCCAGGTGATTGAGGGACACTGTGGTGAACATCTTTCCTGTTTATAGGGTGTGATATCCTGTTGGGGGCTGGTATTTAGGGAACTCTGACTGCACAATAAACGGCTTTGCATTTTTCCACCTGATAAGCAAGGTCCTTGCCCATGAGTCATTACTGCAATCTTGGTGCAGTGGCTCTGACGGTCTGTCCATCTGATTCCTCCCAGATGGAGCCAGCAGAGGAACAAGATGCAGGAAACCACACCCTGCTGACTGACTTTGTCCTCTCTGGATTGTCCAGCCGCCCAGAACTTCAGCACTTGCTGTTCTTCACAATCTGCTTAGTTTACAGCATGACTCTCTTTGGGAACCTTCTCATCTGCATGGTCACAGTGCACCCCACCCTCCACATGCCCATGTACTTCTTCCTCCGCGTCCTGTCCTTCCTGGATATTTCCACGGCATCGGTCGTTGTCCCCAAGATGCTGGTAAACCTCCTGGCAGAGGACAGGAGCATCTCCTACACGGGCTGTGTCACACAGCTCTACTGCGTGGTGTTCTTAGCGGCCACTGAGTGGTACCTTTTGGCAGCCATGGCCTACGACCGCTACGTGGCCGTGTGCAGCCCCCTGAGATACGCTGCCATCATGAACACCAGAGTCTGCCTCTCCTTGGTGCTGCTGTCCTGCTGCAGTGGCAATGTTGTGTCGGTGGTGCAGACAGCCTGGGTGTTCACGTTGTCCTTTTGTGGGCGCAGGAGCATTAACTACTACTTCTGTGACATCCCCCCGCTCGTCACGCTCTCCTGCACTGACACCTCGCTGTACGAGAAGCAGATCATCTCAGCCACAGTGCTCGTCATCCTCACACCATTCTGCCTCATCCTGCTGTCCTATGCCTGCATCATCTCCAGCATCCTGAAGATTTCCTCTGCAGAGAGCAGACACAAGACCTTCTCCACCTGTTCGTCACACCTTACTGTTGTAACGTTGTACTGTGCAAGTGGGACTTTGATTTACTTACAGCCAAAATCCAGTAATTCACAAGACACTAAGAAAATCCTTGCTCTCGTATACACAACTGTAATTCCCACGTTAAACCCCCTGATTTACAGCCTGAGGAATAAAGAAGTGAAAGAAGTACTAATCAGAGTGATGGCTGTGTTGATGAAGAAATAAAGATTTTCTTGTCCATGAATGTGCAGATTAAAAACCTTATTTCCATTTTTGGTGGGTTTTAATGGTTTACTAGCTCAGTGGAAACTGCAAGCACAAAGATCTGTTTCACACTTCTAAATATTTTGTCTTTTTCATTGCTTCAGAAGCAAATTATTTAGAATTTCTATCTCAATTTCTTCCTTAGGAGTACAACACATATACCAGACATTTCTTCTAAAACAGAGCATCTGAAACCCACCCCACTCCCCATGCTAATTCAGGTATCCAGGTTGGAACTTCTCACTTCCATTGCAGGAGTTCACCTCACCCTCTCACTGCAGAAATACTCCTCTACAGTGAACTTTTCAGGCTGAGCATGACTAATTGATAGGGACTAGGTGTTTTGCTTTGCCTTTTTTTTCCCGTTGTCATGTTTTCCATTCCTTCCAGCAGAAAAGAGGTCCACTGAGTGAAAGTGATAAGGAAATTAGTTCACTTCTTTCAGAGACTCGTGTTTTTCATTTAAGGTGTGGGGAAAGTAAAGGAAAGGAAGATTAACTAATGCTCATTCCTTATTTCCAGCGAGAACTCAGCATTTAATACAGTCCAGTGCCCACACACTCCAAGCACTGCGGAGTCTGAGTCACGGGACAAGAGTATTCTGCATGTCTCAGCTTGAGAAATTCATCCAGGCATGAAAAGAAGACAGTTTCAAGAGCTGATATCTGCAAGGGAACACAGAGAAAAGGGCTGCTACAACCTAGGAGTATTTATTTGGGAGGGTTTTGAAGTTTATTCTGAATAGAACAGGCACCCTGGCTTGGTGAATAGCCTCAGCCTTAGCCTGCAACATCCAAACTGCAGTTCCCATTTTGCGGTCAAGCAAAAGGCATCTTCACTACCACAGTGGTCATACTGATCTTTGAAGGCTGTCTCTGTCAGAAAGGTTTGAGGATTCACCTGACTTAGTTAACTGACCATAAAGGCAGTAAAGGGCTGTATAATTGAGTATAATGTTCTTTTTTT
This sequence comes from Struthidea cinerea, assembly GCA_013397865.1. Lineage (NCBI taxonomy): Eukaryota > Metazoa > Chordata > Aves > Passeriformes > Corcoracidae > Struthidea > Struthidea cinerea. The sequence goes on along the minus strand of VZTI01002870.1, from coordinate 353,942 downwards.
GGTTTAGTTTGCTTGTAAAAGAGAAAGGCAATGTAAGTCATCTCAGGATGAAGCCATTGCCTGGCTTCAGAAACTTCACAACAACGAGTTAATGACAAAGTGGTTAATTGCATTTGGAAATCTTGTTTGCTTAGACTCCTCTAGGGAACTTAACTTCTCTCTGTATTGTTGAAACCCTTTTTTCTTTATAATTAGAATACTGGAGAAAGAGCTAATGAAATTTCATTTACATTTCTACAGACTTTGCTTCTGGGAGCTGATCTACTTTTACTTCTGTAAAAACAGAGAATTTTTTTTCTTGTTTTATTCCCTGAAAAGATAATACTGAAAGAAGCATTTCTTAAAAAAAAAAAAAAAAAAAGGTAATTAATCTTTGTATAGCACAC
>VZTI01002870.1:314797-353533 GCA_013397865.1 Struthidea cinerea | reverse complement strand
AAAAAAAAAAAAAAAAAAGGTTAATTACTCTTGTATAGAACAGCAGTGTTAATCACTTTAAGGGACATTGCATTCCAAATGGTTAAAGCTTTTAGTTTGCCTCTTTTAAGGATGTTTCAGACTCCAGTCCAAGGGGGACAAGACATCCAAAATCATTCATCCCTTTGGAATAAACCTTTTTTATATCTGCTGGAGTGCCCTCCCACCAAACACTATCAGCAATTTCCTGGTTTTCCTGAATTCATCTCTTCTGTTTCCTGTTTCCGTGTGTCACATGTGCATCAAAGATTCCCCAAATAGAAACTGATGTGGTGGAAAGCCAGACAGGTCCTTAGCTGGTGTGAATCAGAATTTCACCTCTAGCAAGGAGCACTGATTTTTGGTCTCTAAGAAACAGCCACTGGTTTTGCTGGAGCAGAGCTCGCTTACACCATCCTCTCTCCTCCATAAAAAAGGGAAGTTCTGGTTAAATGATGCCATTCAGTGGATCACAGCTTCACAAATAGATCGGGGCAGAAGTTTGTGCCTGGATTCATCTCCCCAACCCCAATATGTGAACTATTGATTCTAACATTTTTATGGAAGAATGCATTTTAAAAACTCATGTATTTTAACATTTTAATTTTTTCTATTAATTATTTTCACAAGTCTGTGCGAAATGGTATTTAATAATTAATTAATTCACTTTTGCTGACAAAAATTAGTACTGATTCAAATGTCTGTCTAGTTATGGGCTGCTGAGCTCTTGATGTGCTGCCACAGCTTATGGTTCTGTCAAGATCACCTCCTATCATGGGTGCACTTGATCTCCTTAAGGAGGCTCCAAGAAAACAGCTAAATTAGTCATTAGACGTGTGTCATTGGTGCAGTCTTGATTCTTTATTCTAGAAACACAAAATGAAATGTTAACATTGTTGGAATGTGCTGCTTCTTTAATTTAGCTCATGACTTTAAAGGTCAGTGTTGAGTTTAATTTTTTATTAACATTACAAGGGGTTTATTAATATACATGTGTATATACAGTATATAAGGTATACTAGAGACAAAAGGAAAAAAGAAAAAAGAAAAGAAAAGAAAAAGAAAAAGAAAAAGAAAAAGAAAAAGAAAAAGAAAAAGAAAAAGAAAAAGAAAAAGAAAAAGAAAAAGAAAAAGAAAAAGAAAAAGAAAAAGAAAAAGAAAAAGAAAGAAGAAAAAGAAGTTGGATTTATTGAATTGTTGAATTTATATTATAAGTGAGCTGGAGCATTCTAGATGATGGCTCCTAGAGGTCACCTGGTTCAGAAATAATATAAGTTACAATAAATAATAAATACAATAAATAATTATGAATAAATTCATGCGCTTTACAGCTTTTACTAAGCCCCCATGGCACCCGAGTTAGCCCTCCAGAACCACAGCTGATGCCACAATTCTGTAATTATCACCCTTGGAGCCAGAAACAACCAACCCACTCTGAAGAGACGAGGAAAGCGTTATCTAAAGGATGCAAAGAGACAAACCCTTCTCCAGTCTCTGGCACACAGTGCTCACCCTCTATCAGCAGGGAGTGAGTGAGGCAGCTCAGATCAGAGGCAGCCTGGGCGCTGCTTCTGGTGCCAGTGCTGCCACTTGGGCAGTCAGGCCACCAGCCAGACGGGCAAGGATTCGCAGTTAGAAATGAAATATCAGTCAGTTTATACACACAGCCAGCACAATGAGCCCTTCAGCTCCCCATGGAAGAAAGGAGAGATGGAGAAAATAAAGAATGTCAAGAAATTTTTTGATTTTAAGACATGACATGAAATTTTGACCTTTGACAGAACCATCAAATAGTGACATAAGGAGGTGTTTTCCTCTTGTTTGCTTTTATTACTTTCTTACTTTTCTCTTTTTTTTTTTCTTTTTCTTATTCTGAATTCTACTTCCTTGCATCACTTTCTCTTCCCATCAGTTGTTTTTATGTTTTGTGGGGGGGTTTCTTTGTTTCTACCGTCACGAGGGATTTCATTTCTCGCTTGTCTCTCTTAAGGGAATTAAACTCAAACTGCTCTAAACCTAAATAATCCTTACAAATCTGAGAATTTTCTCCCACTAAAGCATTTTCAGTATGCTTTTTTCTCTATCTCAACATTGCTGGTGAAGTTACTAATGCAGTAATGTGCAGATGCCATCGTGCTGATGCCAAATTGATTTTTGCCTTTTTTCTTTTACATATTCTCTGTATTCTTTACACACATATTTGTAGCTCTGCAGCCTATATTCTATATTCTGTATTCTAGCTGGTTTTCCCAGTACTTTTCCCTGCCCTGATAGGCAGAAAGACAAAACACATTTCACATTGGTCCTATCTTGGTTCTCCCTAGGGACCAAGGTTGAGACCAGCTCTTTGAGACATATTTTTATTAACAAAGGTTCCATCTGAGGGGGGAAGGCTTAGAAAGGGGCTGAACCAGAGGGGAAATTACCTCACCTCTTATGTCTCTAATTGGTGATTTTTGTCAAATACGCTAAGTTGCTAAACTTATAAAACTGTATTCATGCCGTTGGGGGTGGGCATTTTGTGGACATTTTCCTTGTCTGCCCCTGGAGGCCTCCAATAAAGACCAGCCTTTACATTACCTCCTATACCAATATCATCTCAAAAGTGTGGTGTTTTATTTCCAGGCTCCTTAAGGCATCAGTGCTAACTTAGAGGTGCAACTACACTGGATTGCTAAAGAGAAGTGAGATGTGCTGGAGTGGAAGGCTCAGCTGTGATTTCCACAGGAGAGAACAAGGGCGTGGGTAGGGCCCCTCGCGTGGTCAGTATCCAGGGTGTGCCACGGTGATGTCTTTGCAGGTGATTTATTACAAACAACTTTCATTAGGCCCTAAACATCACACCATACTCCATGGAGGATGAGAAAACATGTGACTGACCTTCCTAAACTGATGGGAGGTGAATGTTGTCCCCATCTCACATCTAGGAAGTTGCTCACTTACTGAAGGAGCAGGGATATCAGTGGTGAACACCGTTTTCTCACGGAAGCACCAGATTTGATGTCTTTGGATCTGCTGTTCGATGCGGTTTCTGTATTCCTCCTGACAGAAATATTTTCCCCAGTGTTCTCCTGATGGCCTTTTTCATCTCAGTGTTTCTCAGTGTGTAGATCATCGGGTTTAGCATGGGAGTGACCACAGTATAAACAACGGAGGCCACCTTGTCCCGAGGGTATTTCTTATAAGGCTGGGCATAGGTGAAGATGCAGGGGATGAAGATTAAGCTCACAACAGTTATCTGTGTCCCACAGGTAGACAGGGCTTTTCGCTTCCCTTCTGTGATGCACGTCCTTATCTTAAGCAAGATGACAATGTAAGAAATAATCAAGATTACGAAAAGGGTGATGAGGATCCCTCCACTGTTGAACACCATCTGTAGTTCAGCCCTGCGAGTGTCAGTGCAGGCTAGTTTGATGACTTGAGGGACATCACAGTAGAAATTGTCCAGTATGTTTGGGCCGCAGAATGGCAGCTGGAGAAGAAAACCAGTTTGTATAATAGAATGAAGAAATCCAGCGAGCCACGCGGCTGCCACCAGTGCTGTGCATGTGTTCCAGTTCATGATAGACAGGTAGCGCAGTGGCTCGTAGATGGCCACATACCGATCAATTGTCATCCCTACGAGTAAAAAAGACATTGCACCCGCAATGAAATGGAAGAAGAACATCTGGAGGAAACACTCATTGAATGAGATCATTGTATGCTGGGTGAGGAGGCCTGACAGCAGTTTGGGAGTGTTGACCGAGGAATCGCTGATGTCGAGGAAAGCGAGGTTGGCCAGGAGAAAGTACATGGGGGTGTGGAGCTGCTGATCCACTGCCACAGTGGCAATGATGGTGAAGTTCATTAACCAGGTAATTACATAGGTGAGAAAGAAGATCACATAGAGACAATACTGCAGCTTGTGACTCTGTGTCAGGCCCAACAGAACAAACTCTGTCACCGTGGTGGTGATGTTCTTTAATTCCATTCTTTATCCCTGCACCAACCAACAAGAGCAATAAAGATGACTATAAATGTGTGTTGGACTATAGAATTATTAAAACATAGAATCACAGAATAATTTATGTTGGGAGGGATTTCTGGAAGTCATCAAGTCTCACAAACTCTGGACTGTTCAAGTGTATGGCCAGTCTTATAGGAAAAACAAACAAACAAAAATTCCCATACATTTAGTGGGAATTTAGGATGTTCCAGTTAGTGTCTGCTGCCTTTCATCTTACTGTTGTACACCTCCAGGAAGTGTCTGGCTCCATCTCCTCCGTACCCTCATCTCATCAGCTAGTTATACACAGAAATAAGGTCTCCCCTTAGCCTTCTCTTCCAGAAGGGTGAACAAATCCAGTTCTCTCAGCCTCTCCTTGAATGTCCTGTGATCCAGCCCAGTGATTAATTTGGAGGCCCTCCAAGGAATTCAGTTGAGTGTGTCACTGTCTTTCTTGTCCTGGAGTGCTGCGGTCTTGACACAGTCCTGCACTGATAGAGGGGTGGGATCATTTCCCTGCACTAGCTGGCCAGACCTTTGCTAGCAGAGCCAAAGCTGTCTGTCACCTTCTTTGACAGAAGAACACATTCCCATCTCCTGCTCAGCTGTTTGTCTGCCAGGGTCCTTATCCACAAAGCTGCTTCCTGGACAGGCCCCTAGCCGCTGCTGATTGCACAGGCTGGTCCTTTCCCAGATGCAAGATGGCATATTTACTTAGGTCAGACTTTATAATGTTTGTTCCAACCTATTTCTCCCAGCTGTCCCTACAAACACCAGCCCTGCCATCTGGTGCACTGCCTACTTTCCCCATTTTGCTGTCCTCCACAAGTCCTATCACTACATGCCTTTATAAAAAGTCCCTCTCTATTTCTCTTGTAGGCCTCTTTCTGGTGCTGGAAGCCTGCTGAAAGGTTTCCCCAGAGCTTTCTCATCTCTCCATACAGTAAATACCAGCCTTTACATTAGCCTATTCTTAGAGGGGAGGTGCTCCAGCCTCCTGACCATATCTGTGGCCCTCCTTGGATCAGGAGGCCCATGCCCATTTGTGCAGGTCCATGTGTTTCTTATGCTTGGGGCCCCAGGGCTGAACACCGTTCTCCAGGTGGGGTCTCAGGAGAGGGGAGTTTATGGGTGGAATTCTCTCCCTTGACTTGCTGGCCATGCTGCTTTTGATGCAGCCCAGAATAGGATTGGCTTTCTGGGCTGTGAGAGGACACTGACAGGACAAATCCAGTTTTTCAACCACCAGATACCCTCAAGCCCTGCTCTGCAGGGCTGCTCTCAATCCTTTCATTGCCCAGCCTTGGGATTGCCCTCACCCAAGTGCAGGACCCTGTGCTCGGCCCAGTGGAATTTTCTGAGGTTCGCCCCAGCCCACTTCTCTCCTGTGAAGGTCCCTCTGTGTGGCATCCCTTCCCTCTAGAACACCAACCACACCCCTCAGCTTGTAAAGCAGCACCTCTGCCGGGAATGCACCTCACCTAAAGCAAGGACTTGCAAGTTAGGCTGAGCTGAAGCTTAATCCATGGAGCTGCAGGGGTTCTCTGTCTGAATAGAGATGGAAGAGTCACCCACACAGGACCTGCTTTCCCTAATCCTCCACTCCCATCATTTGGACTGGCTGGACATGTGAGTCCACGTTAGGCCAGGTGATCTGTGCACTAAAAAATAAGTCAGGACAAGGGAGGTGGCTGTCTCAGCTCCCATCAGAGTCCAGAAGTCTGGAGAGGGAATGTGCTCACCCTAAAGGTGACACCACTGTGGTCAGGCTACTCCTCCTTAGGCTCCATGGACAGCTCAATCTCAACCCCAATTTCTTTCCAAGTTCTAGTTTTCCCTTACGTTAGCTTATGACAAAGATCTCTGCATCACAGTCCTTTTTCAAACTTCTTTTCAGTCAGATAACTGGCATGAGTTAAAATCACAGAGACGGTGTTCCAAGTTTTAGAAAAATAATGTTGTAATATCCAGTGAATTTGGAGACACTGTGAGGAAGTTCTAAGATGCCCAAAATGACAGAGCCATTTCCCTGATGGGAAGTTACTACCTCTATTTGGCTACTGAAACAAAAGTCTAATTTCTTACAAGAAAAAGCCCTATGCAGAATAAACCACAACTGTTTTATTTTCCCCTATAAACAGTAAAAGTATTCCCAAAATAGAATTTCAGACAACTGTAGAAACCAGAACTTGCTGCACATTTCCATTGCCTCTGGTGAATATTCTGCAGGGATTCTGTAATTTTTTTCCCATCACAGTTAGTTCCTTAGTGTCAGTGAATAATTCCATTTTAAATCCTTATACACCTAATCCTATTTTCTGCTTGAAAATTGCAGATTTCTTCCACAGGTCCAAAAAGGAAAGCCACTTTTGGTAGGAAATCATGTTTTCTAACAATCCACAGTTAATACTGTGTATTCTTTGTTCTCATTTCCATAAAAAATAGTATTTTCACAGAAGCTTGGGGAAGAGAAAAAGCAATTTGCTTTCAGCTCTAATCCAACCTTTCTCTTTTGCCTCAATAATCTCCCTAACACAAAAGTAAGATTGAGCTCCAGCAAAAAACTGAAATACAGAAATGCTGTGAGACAGCAACGACTCGTGCAGCGCAGCCTGCCTTCCCTCAGACCTCTCCCAACACATGGGGAGCGTCTCCCAAGCTGCCTCTGTTAAGTAAAATACATCACAAGTGATAAGCAAGCATTTTCAGGCCATCTTCTCTGTCACAGTACAATCACTGGCACTGGCAGCGCGTGGAATTCCTCGTCCTTCCAGTATTTTTGGCAGAAAGAGCAAATACCTTCAGCAAACTCCTGTTTCTGTGACCCAGCTTCACAAAAGCTACGAGATGTCATTTTCAAGTTACAAGATTATACAGCACAACTCTACTCAGAGGAGCAGGGGATGCAAACCTACCTCCAACAGAAGACTCCAACAACCTTCCCTTGTAGGATTCCTGATGCCTTTGTTAAGGGAAATGATGGGATTCAGGAAGAAAGCAAAATCTCAAATCACCTTGCACTTCTGGTCATTCAAAAAAGAATAACAATAATATAATTAGCAAAACTAGATTTTATCACCATGGGGCTAATTAAAAAGTTCTTGTAGTGCTTCATGTCATGTGGGTCAGGACCACGTGCAGATGCAGGAACCTTGTGATAATTGGAGCAGAACTAAGATGGGAATTTTCATGGCAGTGTAGTCACTTCTCCCGTTCACAAGATGAGAAAATGCAAATTATAACTCTCCCAACCACAGACTCCCTGCCCTGGGGCTTTGAAATAGAAGTTCAGTCATTGCTACAGGATTGTCGTATCAGTAAAGCCTTCAGGGCAGTGATTATTCCAAAACACTTCTCTGCTCCTTTACAAAGCGAATTTTTTTAGTTATACAGTAAACCGTTGGTCTACACATACACAAAGGAGCACCGACTCCCACCAACAGGCAGAGAAACCACAGTAACCTAACCAGAGAAGTGGACACTGATCCCCCTCTTCCAAGGGCTCTCCCAGGAGATCCACCAGCCCCAGGGGCTGGGTGTGGTACCTGCTCCAGTGAGTGAGCGGGAGCAGCTTCTGGGTCAGTTTATCGACTGAGGCAGAGTTAATGCCGGGGGATAAGGCACCCATTACGGAATGAAAGGAGAAAAGCATCTCAGATGGTTCCAAGGTTTACTAGTGGATGTTTAGGGTTGGAAACACGCTTGTCTGGCCGCGCCCTGCTCCTGCTCAGTGCAGTCAGGATCTCCTGTCTGGGTGAAGGCTCTCTATTCTGTGTGCTCATGTGTGTGGGGGAGCATGTGTGCTGCAGCTGGAGGCAGAGGGCCCACATGTCCACAGTGCCAGGTGCCACTGGCCTTCTCAGACACCTGGGCACACGTGAGCTCATCTTGAGCCCCTGTCAACCAGCAGCTCCAGTTCTTCCCCACCGGACAGCTTTCCCCAAGCCTGGAGCACTGCACGGGGTTGTTGTGACCCAGGTGCAGGACCTGGCACTTGGCCTTGTTGAGCCTCCTACCACTGGCCTTGCCCCATTGATCCAGCCTGTCCAGATCCCTCTGCAGAGCCTTCCCACTCTCCCAAAACTACCATCCAAGGTGGTGTCTGCCAACTTACTAAGAATGCACTGAACCCCCCATCCAGATCATTGATGAAAGCTACTAAACAGAAGCGGTCCCAGTACAGAGCCCTGGGGAACACCAATTGTGACGGGCCACCAGCTGGATTTAACTCCATTCCCCACCACACTTAGCACTCAGCTGCCCAGACTGTTTTTTACCCAGTGGAGAGTATGCCCACCCATGCCATGGGCAGCCAGTGTCTCCAGGAGAGCACTGTGAAAAACTGAGCCAAAGGCTTTACTGAAGTCCGGGTAGATGACATCCACAGTCTTTCCTTCACCCACCAAGCAAGACACCTTGTCATAGAAGGAGACCAGGCTGGCCAAGCAGGACTTGCCTTTCCTAAACCCATGCTGGCTGGGCCCAGTCAGGTTCTCCTGTACCTACCGTATGATGGCACTCGAGATGATCTGTTCCACAACCCTTTCTGGCACCAAGGTCATACTGCCAGGTCCATAGTTCCCCAAACCCTTCTTCTGGCCCTTCTTGCAGCTGGGAGTCACATTTGCTAATCTCCAGTCAGCTGGGTCCTCCCCAGTTAGCCAGGACTGCTGATAAACGATTGCAAGTGGCTGGGTGAGCGTTGCCACTCCCTTGGCACTGTTGTGTGGATCCCATCCAGCCCCACAGGCTTACGTGTGCCTAAGCTGTGTAGCACATCACTGACCAATTCCCCTTTATGGGATTATGGGGGCTTCATTCTGCTCTCCATCACTGTCCCCCAGCTCAGGTGGATGAGTACCGCAAGACCAACTGGTATGAATTGCAGCATCTTTTTGGGTTCTGAGCATGATATGTGGGAGCCCTCACCAGGCACAAAAAGGGCTCAAAATCATTGGAGTTAACAGCAGAGACTGCAGAAATGAGGCGTGGCCATTTCTCAGCAAAGGAGGGTCGCAGAGCACTGCACTGAACCTCACAGCCCTCGGTCTCCTGTGCTCTGTGCACCAACCCCAGAAGCAGGGATTAATCACTTCAGTCCACTGTCAAGGGATGTCAGGAGCAGCTGTCACCTCCAGCAGACCCAGCCCAGGACCCTCCTGAAAAGCTTCTGTGAGTGCAGCCTGAACACCTGATGGCTCCGGGTCTCTGCCCAGGCTGAGGGATGTGGCTGCCGCTTTCCCCTTGAGCAGGTTCAGCAGCACAGCCAGGAACCTATCCCAGGCACAGACAGAAACACAGGTGCTTGCCCAGGATTTCAGCTTCAGATTTACGATTTTTTAAGCTGTGAGAAGGGACAGAGTAATCACAACATGCCCTAAAATCTTGGGAAATTGTCCCAGACAAGTCTGAACCATGGTCCAGTGGAAATTAAGGGGTACAAGGAAGGGAAGTACCAACTTTAATTAGGAAAACAATGTCTAACAATTTGTGAAAGAATGTGTAAAGCAGACTAACAAAAACCTCAGAATTAAGCCTTGCTGTCTTTAATACTGTGTTGCAACTTAGCAATCAGCCCAGAGCTAACCCCAAAGCAAGGCACCAGTGCAGATAACTCGGCTCTGCCAGAATGAGACCAAAACTCCAGGATCAACCCGGTCACAGCTGTCACATGCCCTGGTGCCTGGAGAGATGTGGCTATCACAGCCATACACTGGACTTGCCTGTAGGAACTGATACTTACAGAGGTGCTACTGATCCTAAGTGCCTCAGTGTGTTCCTGCCTATTGCCTCTGATGGGGGACCAGTGACTGCAGCCCTTGTTGACACACACAACCCCTTCAGTGCCCAGAGGGGTCATTGCCCCCCTCAGTACAGCCCAAAAGGAGGCCCATATGGGCCCCAGGGGAGTGAAGACTGCAGCCTCTGTCGAGAGTCCCGGCAGCAGGGCAGTGTCAGGGGATGTGGAAGGAGCATGTCTGCTCTTTTGGGAACATCTGGTCAAAGGAGGCATAAAAGGCAAACAGATAAACCAGACGTGATGGGGAGGCTGTGATGAGAAAAAACCTGATCAGGCACCCAAAGGGGTAAGGATGTGTGAGGCTGAGAACATTTATTTTTACAGTAGGGAACTAATGGGAGACACAGTCATAAAATCTGACCAATTAGCATTAACAAGGCAAATAACCACAAACAAATGGCATCACTCACACCAGTTGAAGAGCTTTTAAGAACCTATAGCAGCCAGGATTTTGCAGCTGATAAGAACGCATACCTGAGTGTCCAGGATGTTGGATGAAGACAGTGGGATGTCAGCTGTTGAGGGACTGTGCAGGGACAGGGAGCAGCCAAGACGGGGTTAGACAGAAAAAGGTTATAAGAGGCTGGTTGGGTGTAAACCTGGGCCAGGCAGTGCTGGCCTGGCTGAGCTCTACACTGACCACCACAGTAAGTCCTGGCCCATTTAATCTTTCCATAACTCTCTCGGTGCAACCTCACAGGGTCTCATCTGTGTGCTGCAAGGACCAAGTGCCAGCTACCGGGTAGCCAGCATGTGCAGATTTGGGGCCAGCTCCTGAAGTCAGATAGGGGCACAGGGAGAACAGAGACCCAGCCCGTGGCAGCAGCTCCTGATACCAGTGGGAACTCATCCTACAGCCACTGAGGCAGGAGTACTTGGTGTCCACAAGAGCAGTTGCAGGGGGGGAAGCACAAGCAAGGGGAGTGAGGGGCTCCATGCCAGCAGCTGGAGTAGGTCAGCCACTCACAGCATGTGTGCCTGACTCTGGGGGAGGCAACTGTGTGTACATCCTACAAACCAGGTGTGCATGTGTGTATCCACCAGCAAAAATCCAGTCCAGCTGGCAAGCAGGAGACTCCAGGTCTGGGCAGGGTTATCAGGAGTGCAAGGGATCCATGTTGGCACCGGGAGGTACCTGCAAGCATGGTGTTCCTTTGGGATAAGCGTCTGAGTGCTGCATTTTCGGTGTGTCAAGCTGGACCAGCTGGCAAGTAGGCGACCTGTGGGGTGGGTCAGGAGGGGTCCATGTTGGAGTGCTGGGTGGACAGAGGGGTCATAGCAGTGCTCAAAGGATTCCTGAGTGCACGTGCTTGTGAACCCTGAGGGTGTCATGTGCGTCTGCCAGCCCCATCATGCTTGGTGCTTGTGTGTTACCTGTGTCCTTTGTGGGGTGCTGCTGACAGCAGCATCTTGGCTGGGGCTGTCTAACAGCTGTGTCGGTGTCATCTGTGTGTCACTTGTCCACGTGTCTGTGTGCGACAGCAGCTCAGCATCAGGGCTGGCTGACCCTGCAAACAGGAAAGGAACAGCTGTGTCCTCAGCTCGGACAGAAACCCTGGGTCCGGGGCCCCCAGGCTGGAGGGTCAGTGGCCACACAGGAGGTCCTGGGCCAGAGCTGCTGAAGGCAGCAGCTGCTTTTCACATGGCTTAACAAAAGCATCAGGGACACCTGCCCTGAGGCAGAGGGGCACAGCAGCTGGCTCAGGTGTGCCTGCAGAAACACTCTGACAGCACCAGAATGCCAGCACTGGGTAACACAACACCAGTACTCAGGATCACAAAGTCTTGCAGCCTGAGGACCAGGGCTTCCTGAAGGCCATCAAAACTAGACACATCCAATCTAGATTTCAGCCTGCTGTCACGCAAACACGCATCTTTTCTGGCTCTACTATAGAGAAAGGGGCATGGGGTGTGTGTGAATTTATCATGATGGAAAGTCTTAACTGCACTCGGAAGACAGTGCTTCCAGATCCCATATACAGATTCAGATGACAGAAGCTCATTTAAACGTGTGATGTATTTAAGCCAAACACCATGCAGAGGCAACTTTTCAGAAGTCCTGAGTGAGTTACATATCCAGGCAGCGAGTCCAAGGCTTGGGAACTTCCTTCATGGCAGTCCTCTGTGGGATACAAACACCTCTTTCAGAAGAGCTGAAGGTGACAGTTCTTCTCCAGCTATACTTGTTTTCATTTCCAATCACAACCCACAGCCATTGCAATCATCAAGGTACATACAGGCACAGAAACCACCTAACTGGGCTGGCTAACCAGCCTGGCTGACAGAAGGATGCTGCAGACCACAACATCTGCGGAAGCTCTGAAGCCTGAGGGTCTAAAAACTCAGCTGCAGTAACTAAAGCAGCAGTGCTGATTGTCCCCACTGTACTGGCCCACAAGGAACTGGGTCTGTATCTCAGAGCAGGTCAGCCCACTCTCACAGACAGGAAAGTGAAGCACACGGGAAGAGGAAGGAAGCTGCACCTAACTTACAGGCAGCAAAGACACAGTCCAAGCAACCCACGTGCATCTCAAACCATGTTGCTTTCGTGACTATTCCCAAAGTCCCATTTCACCTGACTGTGCTTACCCTAACTGCAAGGACTATCTCCAGCTCCATCTACAGTCCCACTCTAATTTTCCTGCAAAAATTTCCAGTTTTTCCTGGAAAGCCAGCAGATTGCCAATCTGTCTCCAGTACGTACCGAGCAAAGAGGCAGGAGAGTGGGGCATCGAGACTTCACCAAGACTGATCCTTCAGCTACTCTGACAACATGGCATAAACCAGAAATATGTGGACTGCTGTTGTTCTGGATGATTTATTTCAAGAGCAGGTTTTTATCTGCCTGAAGTAACTTCTAATAGAATTTTCTAGCCCCAACTTACATCACACTAGGAATATTTCTCCAGAAGTACTGCTATAATAAACTTCACTGCTCTGTGGACTTCACACCCCGCAACCCACTTTAGGATGTGGAAGTGGGTCAAGGGAAGCATATGGATACATTTCCTGCCACTACGAGATGATGAAATTGCCATCTTCTCTACAAGGGAAGAGGTACTGCTTCCCAAGGCAGACCAGGCAGCTTGGATATTCTCAGTGCGCCGTCCGGAGGAACACCCTGAACACATGTACCACCTCACGGGATCAGTGAAAGACAACCAGCCCAGTCTGAGGCAAGCACAATGAAGGCAACAGCTGAAATGCTCCTTTAGACTAAAGCAGTGACTTGCACTGCCTCACACAATGATGTACCACCCAGTTTTCCTCAGCACAAGCTTAGATGTAATGGGCACTTGGCCAAGGCAAAGCTGTCCAGGGGCCACAGTCTGACTGTCACCCTTTTCCCTACAGGCTGGCAAAGCAGTGTTCTCCTTCATCCCTGCCACACCACAAGGCATATGGAACCCTGGCAGGGTGTAGGTCTTTGGACTAGACTCAGCTGAAGGTACTGACACATCAACTTGGTAGCAGCCACAAGAAAAGAGAGGGCAGAGTCTCCAAGCGCTCTGTATTCAGCACCCTTTGCACTCCCCTGAAGATGGATCTTCTCCCACAGCCACCGAGACCGAGAAAGAGACTTATGCTCCTCTGCTTTGCCTGTGTCATCATGGGGAAAAGAATTACAACAGCATTACAACCTGTTTCTTGATGCTAGCTGTCTCTCAGGGGAGAAGACATTACACCCCCAGCTGCTTTGCCAGCAGTTCACACACACACCATGCAGAAGGGAAGACAGGCAATTCCACAGTCACAATCCTCTGATGGGCTCGTGCCCTTCCCCAAATGCAGGTCATGCTGAGATTCAGACGGCAGTAAGAGGGATGATTCCTAAACTGGGGATGCACACAGATATATGGGGATCGCTCACCCTTTCTGTACGGGGATGGGGAAGTGTCAAGGGGCAGGGCTCCCCTCTTTCATGGGAAGGCACGTGAGCTCAGAAAAACAGGGCCCAGCCCAGCCCAACTGGGGAGGCCTTAAGCCACAATGTCCTTCAGAGCTCCAGCCAGGTCGGGGAAGAGGAAGTGGTAGCCACTCTCCAGGGTGCGTTTTGGCAGCACCCTCTGTCCCTCCAGCAGCATGACCGCCCGCTCTGCCCCAAAGACAGCCCGCACTGCCCAGGAGGGCACTGGCACCAGGGCTGGGCGCCCCAGGGCTGCAGCGAGCTCCTGAGCAAAGGTGCCATTGGAGGTGGCAGGGGAGGACGGGGCAACACCATTGAGGATGCCTTGCACGGACTCGCTCTCCAGGGCATGACACACAATCCCAGACAGGTCCCGAATGTGGATCCATGGGAAGGGCTGGAGTCCAGAGCCCAAGGGGCCTCCAAGTCCCAGGCGGAAAGGCAAGAGCATCTGAGAGATTGCACCACCACCTCGACCCAGCACTACACCTGTGGGGAGAAGAGAGTGAGACAAGGTGCCCCTGCCCAAAGGGCAAAAGCCCCCTCCACACCCAGACCTACAAGCAGGAGAATCCTTAGAGGGCTGGACTGGACTGGAACAGGACACCAACAAGGAGAGACAGAAGAGCTGATGCCCTTTACCCACCTCTTCCCACTCTTGCCCCAGCAGTAAAGCACAGTCACCCTTAACAAGCATGATGCCCCATCTCACCTGATCTCACCACAACTCCACGAGCTGGGCTCCCAGGGATGAGAGCTGCAGCCTCCCACGAGCTCACCAGGCGTGAGAAGAAGTCAAAATCCCCTCCTGGACTGTCTTCAGTATACTCAGCTGTGGGGCTGGGGCGATAATAACCTGCAGGGTAACAGCAGAAAGAGGGTCAGGGTTGAATGATGACACCAAGCCCCCCCCTTCCCCATCAGACCATCTTCTCTGCCTCCAGGAGCCCAGAACTCCTGTGAGGAAAGGCTGAGAAAACTGGGATTGTTCAGCCTGGAAAAGAGACCTAATTGCATCCTTCCAGTACCTGAAGGGAGCCTACAAGAAATCTGGAGAGAGACTATTTACAAGGGCCTGGAGTGCCAAGACAAGGGGGAATTGCTTCAAATTGAAAGTACGTTTAGATTGGCTACCAGGAAGAAAATCTTCCCTGTGAGGGTGGTGAGGCCCTGGCACAGGGCGCCCAGAGAAGCTGTGGCTGCCCTATCCCTGGAAGTGTCCAAGGTTGGACAGGGCATGGAGCAAGCTGGGATAGTAGAAGGTGTCCCTGCCCGTGGCAGGGGGTGAAACTGGGCGGTCTTAAAGGCCCCTTCCAACACAAACCATTGTGGGATTCTATGAGCTCGAGCACTCCACCAGGGACATCCTCATATGAACGGCACAGGGTCTCTGATGGCAATGCTGACAAGTTTTTGAACTACCAGTGCGCTCTACGGGTTCAGCAGGATGCACTAACACTCAGGCAGCCCCAAAACCCAAACAGGCCTGCAAGCAACACACTGAGCTGGCTGGAAGGTGCCTGCTTCAATATTGGGCATCACAGAGCATACACCATGGCAGCTTTAAAGACTGCAGCAAGCAGAAATGCAAAGTTGGAGATAATGCAGAGGGCTTCGGCTGAGGCCTTGCTTAGACAAATTGGTTCTACGGCATGCCAAAAGGCTTTCATAGGGAAAAACAAAAAAGCTGCTGTCCCAATGACACCAAGACAAAGCGCAGGGACCCAAATTCCTCTCCAGCAGTACTAAGAAGCTTATCAAGGCTTGCCTAAACACAGTGACATTGATGGCAATGAAGCTGACATTTCAAGGCAAGACATGTGCTCCCGTGGAACTGAGTTTCTGTCTGCAGGTAAAACCTCTCCAGGTCAGCATGAGGGATGTCTTGGCTAGGCCCAACCAATACCTACGCCAGTGACGAGGACCCAAGCACGGGGTGGCTGTTCAGCAGCAGCAATGGCTTTGGCCAAGGTCTTCGTGGTCTCCACCCGGCTGCTGATGACTTCCCTGGAGAAGGCATCACCCCATCTGGAAAAGGGAGAACCATGGATTATACACCTCACAAGGACACCCTAGGAAACACCACCACCAAGGGGGATCCCGGCAACACCTGCTCACAAGCACAGCAGAGGTCACAGGAACTCCCCCCACCCCAGAGCAAAGGGAGGACGTGTCATCTTACAACATAAATGCAGGGGAGCTTTGGAAGATGGTGGCTCTTCACTTCCCTTAAAAGACTGTGGGTTTTGGACTGCCTGAGGACAAAGTCAGCAAAGGAGCTAGACAGCAAAGCTAGCGTTCCTCCTAAAAGTCAAACTTTGGTTCTGATTTTGCATTATCAAATATAGGCGCCCAATGTCCTTTTGAAAATGTGGGACTAATTTTTCTGGCCTCCAGCTGTAGATGCAGAAGGGAACCTTTCTTCCAAAGGTCTCTCAGAACCTACCAGGCCCACAGGAATGTTCTGGATACTTGAGGATGCAAATGTCAACAGTCAGTCAACTCAAGAGCTTCCTGATCGTGTTGTTTCCTCCCTTTCCACCTTCTCTGACAACACAGGACAGTCTTGCCTTCACCTTGTTCCAACAGCGCTATGGAAGATCAAGTTACCTGCGGAAAGGGTTGAGGACATTTTCACCAGCCAAGTTGACCACAGCATCACACGGGGGCAGTCCAGAGTGGGACAACTCTTCCTAGGCAGGAGAAACAGAGACATCACACATCAAGCCTCCTCTCTGCTCAAGCCTTCCCTACAAATAAGCAGGGCAGGCTCCTAAGAACTCCAGCCAGTTTCTTCCTGACATTTCTGGGGCACGAGCACAAATGGAGAAGGTTTTGCTCCTTGGAGCTACAGCAGCACCCATTCCAATGACTATGACCCACGGAGCACCCAGCAGCCCAAAAGTACATCCACAGGAGACAGACTTCCCTTGGCAGAGTCCCTCTACGCCATGGAAAGCCAGGGTGCGCAGGCTCGTTTCTCAGCCCCGTCGCGTTCCCCCTGTTGTGACCGCTCCCATCTCATACCCAGCTGATCCGATCCTCGCCCCCTTGTCGAGACACGTGGGTCACTTGGTGCCCTCGGCTCCGCAGCAGCTGGGTCAGGGCTCGGCCCACGAAGCCTGTCCCACCACCTGGTGAGAGACAGACAGGCCGTCACCGGTGCGTCCCTGGGCCTACACTCCCCGGCCGCAGAGGCGGAGCGTGGCTGGCAGCGCACCACCGCAGCCCCGGCAGCGCCGCCGGGCCCTGGCCCAGGCACCATGTCCAGCCACCCGTAGCCGGGGGAAGAGGCGGCCTGGCTCCAACCCAGCGGGCAGCACCCGCGATCCCCCCACGCCTTCCCCCGAGCTCCGCTCCCGCACGGCCCCGCACGCACCCACCACCACCCGCATCGCGGAGCCGCGCATGCGCCGAGCAGCGCGGGGAGGCGCTTAAAGGGCCAGCGCGCCCCGGCGCGGTGCTCGGCTGTGGGCGGGCGAACCGGCCCGGGGGCACGGGGAGACACGGGGAACGACCCGGGGGCACGGGGAGACACGGGGAACGACCCGGGGGCACGGGGAGACACGGGGAACGACCCGGGGGCACGGGGAGACACGGGGAACGACCCGGGGGCACGGGGAGACACGGGGAACGACCCGGGGGCACGGGGAGACACGGGGAACGACCCGGGGGCACGGGGAGACACGGGGAACGACCCGGGGGCACGGGGAGACACGGGGAACGACCCGGGGGCACGGGGAGCGGCCCGGGGGACACTCGGGGAGCGGCCCGGGGGCACCGCGCTGAGCGGGGCAGCAACCGGGAGACAGCAACCCCAGGGAGCTCGTCCGGCCAATTTATCATTCCCTTAAAAGACCAGAGGTGAATGCCCAGGGAGCTGTGGCTGTCCCACCCCTGGAAGTGTCCAAGGCCGGGTTGGACGGGGCTTGAGCAGCCTGGTCTGGAGGAAGGTGTTCCTGCCCATGGCAGGGGGTGGAACGAGATGAGCCTTACGGCCCCTTTCAAGCCAAAACAGTCTGGGATTCTATGATTCTGCTATTCTGTGAAGGGTTTTTAATATCGCTAGTAGAAAATGAAGGATTGTGCAGTTGGGAATTAGGCAGGGGGTGTTTAATTGACCTTGAACCTCCCTTCTCCCTGACACCTGCTTGCATATCTCCTTGGGGCCATGGGAAAAGAAATTCTTTCAAGGATGCAATTCTGCCACTGGACTTGAAGTGTCTCTTCTGGGATGTCATGAAGCACACATTGGAGGCCCAACTTCCCACCTGCAGACAGCTGGAGCAGCCTTTGCTTCACGCAGAGTTGCCTGTGTTGTCAGCTCCTTTTACCTGTGTCCTTTGAAGAGCAGAGGGTGACAACAGCCTGTAGGCAAGATCTCTACACATGGGTGGCTGAGCAGCCCACAGCTGTCCCTGTCCCTCTCACCACCAGCTCTGTGCCATGTCCTGCATGTTAAGCAAGGAAGAAATGGGGTTTCTAGGAGGAGCCAGCTTGGAAATCTGAGAGACTCAAGAGTTACTTGCACGGGAAGATGCATCTCTCTGCTTCACAGGATGAAGGTGGAGATGAGCAGCTGGTTTCTGTGTGGCACCTGCCGTCAGGTGGATGGGTGAGCTGGAGCTGCTCTCCAAACACAGCGTGGTCTGCTCCGCCTCTGTCTGCTGGGTGGGTCATGATAGTGATGTTAGCTGAAGGTGCTGTATGCACATTCTCCTTTTAACTCCTCCATAAAGGGCAGGTGGCTGTACCTGAGGGCAGCCTAGTAGGTCCTACAGTGTAAATTGTCAAAAAAAACGAGTTGTAAGGGACCTTTGTATATGTCTCAAACTTGTGTTCCCCCCCCCACCCCTCTGTGTCACGGTGTTTCACTGGATAGAACTTCCTAGAAAGACAAAACCCAGCATGCCATTTGTCACTTCCTCCTCACAGCTGCAGTGTATCCATTTAACAAGGAACATGCCATCAGTCAGCCCCAGTCTGTAACACAGTCCCAGCACCTGAGGAAGCCCCACACTTCTGCTTCTGTCACAGGACAAAGACTGCCTAAAACTGCTGCTCAGATATGTGAGAATCATCATATGGAATGGTTTGGGTTTGGGTTCGAAGTGACCTTAAAAGATCACCTTGTTCAACCCCCTCCCTTGGGAAGGAACATCTTTCACTAGGCCAGGTTGCTCAAAGCTCCCTCCAACCTGGCCTTACACCTTTCCAGTCGTCTACAACTTCCCTGGGAAACCTGTGCCAGTGTCTTACCACCTTTTTATAAAAAAAATTCTTCCTTACACATAATCTAAATCTACCTTCTTTCAGTTCAGAGCTGTAAACCCTGTCCTGTCACATCAGGTGTCACCCCAGGTCCTGTTACAAGGTCTTTCAGTCATACTCATTAAGTATCCCTGTATCTATTGAAAGGCTGCAGCAAGGTCTCCCCAGAACCTTCCAGGCTGAACAACCCTGGCTGTCTTGGGCTGTCCCCTTAGCAGGAATGCTCCAGCCCTCTGAGCACCTTGGTGGCCTCCTCTGGCCTCAGTCCAACAGGTCTATGTCTTTCTTTTTCTGGAGGCCCCAGAGCTGGATGCAGCACTTCAGGTGCAGTCCCAAGAGCGTAGTAGTGGGGGAGAATCACCCCGCTTTGACTTGGTGGCCACACTTCTTTTGATGCAGCCCAGGATGTGACTGACTTTCTGGGTGCAGTACTGACGCCTGGGCAAGGACCTTGCTCATCAGATGGAAAAATGCAAAGCCGTTTATTGCGAAGTTAGAATTCCTTAAATCCCAGCACCCAACAGGATATCACATCCTATAAACAGCAAAGATATTCACCACAGTGTCCCCCAATCACCTGGGGCATTGCACAGATTTTACCCATTATGGTAACAGGCAAACAATGCCCTATAAGGCCACAAACTACAATTAACACTTCTCCTAGGCCCAGTCTATCCATAAACACACAATCCTCTCTCAGTCCATCCCCGGTGACCTGGATGCACTCCCAGGGTCGCCTCCGGACCCAGGACAGAGCCCCTCTCTCTGATCCTCAGGGCCCATCTCTCTGCCACCACCCAGTGCACTCCAGCGCTGGGCTGTAGCTGCTCATTGCCAGCTCCATTTTTCATCCACCAGTATGCCCAAGTCTTTTTCTGCAGGGCTGCTCTCAATCCATGCGTTCCCTGTATTGATATTGGAGGTTGCCCCTACTCAAGGGGAGGACCTTGCATTTGGCCTTTTGGAACTTTGTGTCCCAGTCTTGCTCAGCAGATGATTTTGTTTTGGTGCTGGGCGGACAAACCAAGCACAGATCCACGCTACAGAACAGGGTTACCTGAAAGCTCTGGGCTGCCCCTGGCATGCTGCAATGCTCTGAGTGAGCAGAAAAGAAACTGATGTTACAATAGTGGCTGTTGGAAAATGCTCACAGAAATTCCGGTGGTTCGTGATCTGCACACGGGGATGCTGCTCTGGGAGTTCTTCCTACCGTATAGGATGGTTCTTCTGCAAGGGGAGATAAATGTGTTTGAGCTTATAGTACAGATACCTCTAATGCCAAAGGGAGAAAGAAGTAACTATGGACAGTGATGTATTTGTTTCGAAGTGATACTATTTCTTTTAAGGAGAAAGTGGACAAATAATTAATTTAAATAATTACTTTCTCTGAAAGTGTTGGAATACACTGGGTGGTGGCAGAGAGATCGGCCCTGGGGATCAGAGAGAGGGCCTCTGTCCTGGGCCCGGAGGTGACCCTGGGAGTGCATCCAGGTCACCGGGGATGGACTGAGAGAGG
The DNA here is from genome assembly GCA_013397865.1 of Struthidea cinerea. NCBI lineage: Eukaryota > Metazoa > Chordata > Aves > Passeriformes > Corcoracidae > Struthidea > Struthidea cinerea. The sequence continues at coordinate 333,036 of VZTI01002870.1, read as the reverse complement.
ATTGTGTGTTTATGGACAGACTGGGCCCGTGAGAAGTGTTCATTGGAGTTTGTGGCCTTATAGGGCATTGTTTGCCTATTACCATAATGGGTGAAATCTGTGCAATGCCCCAGGTGATTGGGGGACACTGTGGGGAACATCTTTCCTGTTTATATGATGTTCTGTCCTGTTGGGTGCTGGGATTTAGGGAATTCTGACTGCGTAATAAACGGCTTTGCAGCTCTCCATCTGATGAGCAAAGTCCTTGCCCACGCGTCATTACTGCATGAAAGGTGATTTCTGATTTCTAGTCGGCCCTGGGATTTACCTTCTGTTGGAATGTAATGAGCATTGAGCAGTCTTGTGGTAGGATGGTGCTTCACAGTAAGTTTGTGCTTCAGATACTCGATACAAAAGCTTTAAGTTGGTATTTTTGAAGTGTGCTTCTTAAACCAGAATTTCAAACCACTGCAAGCAGCTGTAAAGTTGAACTTAAACATTATCTTCATTTTGTCCGATTGTGTTGTTACAAGCTTACCTGTCACAGACGAATAGCTCCCACCCTGTTACAAACACTCATGTGAACATGAACACAAACACATGGAACCAGAATCCTGCTTTTTTTTTCCTTTTTTTCTGTGTCAAACAGCATTTCAGGTAGAAGATTTCAATTGCCCCTTAATGCTTAATGGTTGTAATGTTAATTTCAGTGGTTCTACTGAAAGAGAAGTGATTAAAAGCAAAACTGAGAAAAAAATAATTAAAAATATTAGGAGTCACAGGCAAATAGATCTTCCATTTCTCTCTTGTTTGACTTAATTTAGCAGTGAATGTGTAGAGTGAGAATGCCTCCACCTGAACTGGCTGTGTTCCAATGCACAGAAATAAGGTACTGCCAGAGTCTGAGTTTTGTGTCCTATTTGAGATGTTCAGTACACTTAGATACTCTTAAAATTGCCTGATCCAGCAGTATTAATTATGGCTTTAAAATGCTGGTATCTTTTCAATGGCTATAAGAGGCCTCTAAATTACAGCTCAGATGGATTGTGGATGTCTAAATGTGGTTAAATGAAACCTCACCTTCATCTGCTCTAGATTCTCCTTCATGTTTTTATATTTCCTGCTTTTATTGACCATCTAGAAACACAAAAGACTCCTGAAATCAGGTCCTGACATGCTTTATTTTACTTTCTAAGCATCTGTCCATCCCAAATTGGACACTGTATTCATTCTCAACTTCAGTAAAGGTGCTAAAAAAACCCTTTCCTTTTTAACTGTTTTTTCAGAGATCCTTTTACCTCCTTGTTTCGGAGGGTGTAAATGAAAGGGTTTAGCATGGGAATAACAATTGTATAGAAGACTGAGATGGTGTTGCTTTTGTTGGGTGAAGATGTGGCTCCAGGCTGAGCATACATGAAGAAAACTGTCCCGAAGAACAAGCAGATTGTCATCATGTGAGAAGAGCAGGTGGAGAAAGCCTTTTGCCTGCTTTCAGCTGAAGGCATTTGGACGATTGTGACAATTATGTAACCATAGGAGATAAAAACCACCAAGGCAGTGCCCACAATTATTGACCCACACACCGCCAGCATTACGAGTTCATTGACGAGCGTGTCAGAACAGGAGGCGTGGATCACTGCAGCAACATCACAGAAGAAGTGGTTTATTTCTCCGGGCCCACAAAAGGACAAACTGAATGTAAAGCCTGTCTGGATGGTGCCGTTGATGCAGCCTGACAGATAAGAGCCCATCACCATGAGAACACAAAGTCTTTTGCTCATAATGACTTGATAGAGCAGTGGATTGCAGATGGCAGTGAGGCGATCATAAGCCATGACGGCAAGAAAGAAAGCTTCTGCTGTACCGAAGAGAGAGAAGAAGAACATTTGTGAAGCACAGCCATTGTAGGAAATGTTCCTTCTGCCCAGTAAGAATGCCAGTGTTGCCCTGGGAGTGATGACAGAGGAATAACAGATGTCCAAGGTGGACAAATTCTCTAGGAAAAAGTACATTGGAGTGTGCAGGTTGGAGTCCATTCTAATGATGAGTATCATGCAGACATTTCCCACTAGGGTGACAATATACATCGTGGAGAAGAGAACTGAGAGAAAGAGTTGTGATCCTGGGTGAGATTTGAACCCAACCAAAATGAACTCAGTTATCCTGGTGTGGTTTTCCATGTTTTCTTTCAGATGATGTTCCAAAAGGAAATCAGGATGTAGTAGATTGCAGATAGTTTGCCCGGAGAAGCAATTACAGAAGAATAAGACAAACAATGAGATATATGAAACACAAGAAATATTAAAAATAGAGAGACAGATGGAAAAGAGAAGAAAATTCACTGATATTTCATATCTGTAGATTTTTGTAAACTATTACAGGGTGATTTGTAAACTAATTACCCTGTAATGTTATCTTCACCATAAAGAAACATTCTGCATGCAGCTTATCCAACCTATTTTAATTTAATAAACTTTACACTCAACTAGAAACTGACATTTTGTTCTACAGTTGAAGACCTACTTCAGATTTAACTGGGCAGAAAAAAATCTCATACTAAGATTGCAACTAACCCACAAAAGACCGCTCTCCCCTAAACAAAAGAACAAGTGAATGATGCAAAACAATTAAAAATATACACGAGCCAAGAAATGTATTTTAAAGAATGTGGATAATTGTTAAAAAAAATCCCAAGTCTATTGTTTAAAAAGCCACACTTTTTAATGTGAGAAACTGAGCTTTTTTTATATATAAAAATCCTTGAAACAAAACCTTCAAATGTTGAGATTTCTGAAATAAGTTTTCTCTACTCAAATGCTAATTCACATAGTATGATAAAAATTGACTGACTGACAGAATGTTTCAGGTAATTCCTTTTCAATTCTATTCAGTAATTTTATTTTCATGAGCTAGTTGTCCTCTCACCTAGGCTTGAATATATCCTGTGGGTCGATGCCTGCATTCGAACTCATCGTTTGGGTGCCTTTAGTTTCACTGGACAGAAATAAACTCTCCAGCTTTAGGATATTTACCGTAGAAGGTATGAATCATGTGATTAAGATTTTCTGGTTTTCTCCATTGATCTAAAGGGAAGTCCAGCTATTCTTTATGTAAAAAGATGGACGTAGATGTGTAAAGCTGAGTGATAGAAATCCCCATCCAGTTACTGGTATTTTCTTTGGTTTGCTGTCATTTCCATGAGATAATTTTTCTTAACCAGCATGTACCTAATCTTTCCAAAGCATTGAATTAATTTTTAACACATTACTCCAGCTATCCCTCCATGGTCCTTGAAATGTAGCCTCAGCTCCAGGTACTCTCAGGAGCTCTACTTAATCCTTTGTTCTTATTTACCCATGAGTCTTAGAAAAGAGAAATAAATTTGGAGAAAGAATTTCTCTTTGCATAACCTTGCTCATCAAATATTTCGGCTAGTTTCCCTGGGGATTTTTGTGTGCAGAGAGCTCAGGTTTAGGCAGTCAGGGTCAAGTATCCAGTCAAAGCCTATTCAAGCCTGTTCTCTACAGCTTTCACAATTCCTAAAGCTTCCCCTGTTGTCAAAAGAGAGAAATAGATGCATCCACAGTGTGATTTTTCTAGTCTCACCACACCTGCTCAAAACAGGGGAAAAACAGTCCCTTAGAAGTATCTGTCTTTGTTAGGAAAGGAATAAAGCTAGCCAGAAAATAAGAAAAGAAGAGATACTTTTGTCCACAATGATGTAAAAGAAAATGTCAAAGTTGTGTGTCACTATGGTCAGCCATTTAAGATGTGTGGTCTTGGCTTACCTAATTGACCTTATTTTTAAATTCTTATTTTTATTCTGGTTTTATGTGTAAGCATCAATGATTTAAATGTAAGAGATGTAAACTTACGAAATAATTTCATAATAATCAAACATGTTGTCCATTGAAGGATAATCTACATCCTATCAAAAATTATTTAGTTGAAATAACGATTACTACTGCTTTAAGTAAATGGCTTTTTAAAGAGGCTAACAAAAACCTCAGCTAAGAATAAAGATGCTGGAGATGCTTTTTTAGCCAGTGAGAAGGGAAGATTTTTGATTCACCTGAGAAGTCTCTGGAACTTTCTGTCCCTTGGTTGATCAAACAGAAACTCTAGAATGTAGACACATTAAATACTGGCTTCCTGTTAATGTACTTAATTTCCAGAAGAAATACCTGTATTCATAAGCCCTGATTACTACTTGCTGTGTAATGAAAAAAAGAGAAAACAACAATTTTTAGCCCAGTTCTATCACTAAATTTAACAAAGCAAAGCTCAGACTTCACACGCCACAATACACATACCTTGTAATAACAGTGATTAAAGCCAGGTTTGGTTTTTTGGAATTCAGGTTTCTTGAACACATTGCCAAAAAATACTGAATGTTTTTTTCTACTCAAGTGATTTTTCAGTAGTCTCTTGTAATCAATACATCACTGGCCTTTCATCTCACTGGTTCTGAGGGCATGCTCCGTACCATGTTGTTTATATATACTTTAATAGGTGTACATAAAACCACTAGGGAATCAGTTTCCAGAGTCCTGGACCTTCACAGCAGACATCTGAACCTCAAATGAGATATTTTTCCCTTGTGCCATTTTTCTTTGCCTGCAAAAGAAGAAAAACACAAGGATTAAAAGGAATAAAATAATAAGGAATAAAACACAAACAATAAAGTGTAATGCTGTTTCTGTGTGTCCTTTACCCCTCCTTTTTTCACTGTTTCTTATGCAGAACCCTTCCTGCCCCTTGTAGATTTCTTTCTGCTAAGCAAAACACTGTGGACCTAATCAAAACCTCATTAGCCATTAGAATCTGCTCCCTTCCAGATTATCAAAATAGAACAGACACTGTTACCTTCTCCCCAGCCAATATGCTTCTCTTCTCTAAACAAAAGCAAGTTTTCACTGCATGTGTTCTCTTCTCTGACTGCCAAGGAAAGTGCACTCAGCATCTAAAACTTACAAGTATGATTCAGATGAGGGTCCAGCCTCTAAGGGAACACTGCTCTGGAATCCAGCAACCACTCCAGGAAGGGAAAAACCGTCTGGCAGCTCCTGTGTGGGTATCTCGGACACCCTAGGACGTGGATATTTTTCAACAAGCAAACTTGGATTCTTCTCAGCACAGGAGCATCACTTTTAGTGACAGCAGACTATATTTAGTTTTCTTTGTTTTGGCACGTGGTTTTAAATAACTCTACATTAAATAGATGTTTTTGTTCTTGATATGATGGCTTCCCAAATTTTGTGACTGACAATAGATCAGTGTCTTCTAAAACCAGACTATCTTACATTTGCATACATTCTTATCAGCTCCCAGAGGTGGAGAGTAAGATTAAGAGAGATGGAAAGTTTCTCAAAAGCTAAGATTGGACTTGCAGTCTTACCTACTTTACTTGTGGGAGGTGCCTTATTTACAGTACTTTAAAGGCATCCAACCTTGAATTTGCAGAAGTGTTTATTAGGAAAACTTCCAGAAATAAACTTGGATGCAAGAGAGGACTTGCATTCTCAAAAAGTTTGTGTTTGTGTAAAACTTCTCTGTGCTCTTCCCTGAGGACACTCAGGAACTCCTGTTGGATAGGTTGTGAATTATTTGTTTCAGGTTTTCTAACACCTTTATTATTAATGTACACAAACCCAATAATAATTGGATGATAATCCTCTTCACAGTGTACTTGAAGGATTTTCCCGACATTATTTCAAAACAATCACCTTCAGATCAGCGCTTTAAACCCTGTCAATGTGTGTAGGCAAATCACTGTATTAAAGGAACTTCACACCCTGCAAATTTTCTGTGGAAAACTCACTGAGGAGTACTGAGATGCTGTGGTTTGCACTTTATGTATGAAAGACTGAAATAAGAGAAGAAATAGATTAGTGATTATTGGTGTATCAGTACTTTAATACATTGTAATAAGAATGAAGTGAGCCTGATGCTGATTTTGTCTTGGATAGAGTCAAATTACTTCACTGTAGCTTGTGTGGGACTAAACACTGGATTTGTGATGAAAACCATATTGAGAACACAGGAATATTCCAGTTATTGCTGAACAGTGCTGGCACAGGCTGGGAGCGAGCAAGAAGCTGTGAGGAGACACAGCTGGGACAGCTGCCTCCACTGAGCAGAGAGCCATTCCAGACCACGTGGCATCATGCTCAGCAATAAAAACTGCAGGAAAAAGGAGGAAGGGATGTTTCTTCCGAAGTAAGCATTAGGTGTGATCCCCATTTTCTTTTTCTATGGCTGAACATAAAGGCACATGTTACAGATAAATACAGTAAATATCCTCTAGGGTGATAATCCATACCCATGAGCAGTAAAGGAGCTCAGGGTAGTTTGCTTAGATGTCTAAATAGACATGTCTCATCTTTAGATATTTTTAGAAGAATTCCTACCTAGTTGTACCTGTGGCTCTTGATTTCTAATGCAAATCGACTGGAATTTTTTTTTGGCTCCTTTCCAGTGGTTCATATTGTAATGTATATTCATTTTGTGTCAATTACATCTTTTCTCATAGCAGATTTTCTGCTAATACCTGGAAGACAACCAGCACCCTATTTCTGGTAATAGCTCCCCATTGTGGTTAACTTCAAGCTATTCCTGACATCTCTCTTTTACATTGTGTTCAAGTCCTCAAAAAGGTCTTGTTTGAAACACTTGTGTCCGTGGCATTACATGGCATGGGATGCACAGACAAGTTTCTTCCAGGTTTCTTCCCTGGAAAGCTAAATGTTTCATCTGCAGAACTGGAGAAGTCAGTGCGCTAGTACAGAGCATAGAATATCAGATACCACAGTCTGAGTCACAAACTTAAACCCAGATTTAATTTGGTCATATGGAAATGAATTCTGCTGACTTGTTTGTTTGTTTGTTTGTTTGTTTGTTTGTTTGTTTATTACAGAATATTAAAAGTTCTGGAGCACTATGATAGTCTGAACACGGAGTAGTTTTCTTAGAGGCACCATTTTATTTCTAACTGATAATCAGATTTTCTCACAGACAATCCGTGTTTAGCTCAGATTCATCAGCTGTGTTTCCAGACTCCTGCATAAGATCATTCCTGCTGATGAAATACTGCTGGATCCAAGGCTCGTGCAGCCAGAAGGAAATATTGAAGTGATTTTTCTTTCAGGAATGTCTGAATTTCTTCATGGAACACATTATTTGGTGTGCAACAAGGTTATTTAGGGGTACCTCGGTCCTGTTGTGAAGCTGAGGCAGAGGCAAAGTGACGATGCAGCTGTACCACGTGCATAGCATGAGTTACTCACATTTTACCTTCCCTAATGCCATATTATAAAGAGTTTCTTCTTCAGAGGATGGTTCCTTTTATCCTACACCAGGTATCCAAGAATGTTAAAATTACCCATCCTTTTCTGCTGCTCATATCTTTCAAGGGATAATAACAAAACCTCAGAGTAGATAAATCACACATAGATATCTGGTTTTCACATGCATTTTACAATGTTTTCTGGATTCTATTCTATGTAGGGCAAACAAATCTGGGGTTCATTTTCTAGCATTTTCAAACCTCTTTAAAAACAGAGCAGTCATTCAGCAGGAGACTTTTAAGAAAGGGTGACAGCATAGATTCTCAGGGGGAAAACAAGCAAAAAAACCCCAAACCCAAACATCTCAAGTCAAAGCCATAGTATATACATAGATCTGACTTAGATATATTAAGGTCTAGTTCAATAGATGTGAGTAGTGTGTGCATGAATAGCAGAGTTTCACTTTGGCATGGATTAAGGTCTGGACCTCCTGACTTTAGCTCCTCAGCACTGCCAGTCGATCTTCATGAGCAAAGCCCCTTCTCCGGGACCCTTTAGTTGATTTCTTTGGTGTGTCTTCTGCAAGTAAAAGTCTTTCTCATGGCAGACCTGACTTCTTTGTTCCTAAGACAATATATGAGAGGATTCAGAAGTGGCACAACCACCGTGTACAGGACTGATACCAACTTGTTAGCACGATAGGTGTACATGAGCTTGGGATGGGCGTAAGTGAAAAGGGTGGTGGAGTAGAACAAAATCACTACAGTCAGGTGGGAGCTGCAGGTGGAAAAGGCCTTTTGCCTCCCCTGAGAAGAAGGAATCTTCAACACAGTGAACATGATGCAAATGTAGGAGGCCACCACAGTACACAGAGGTACCACGATAACCATCAGAGCCAAGATGAAGTCCACTAGCTCAGCCAAAGAGGAATCGCTGCAGGAAATATTCAGTAGGGGTGAAATATCACAGAAGTAATGATTGATTTTGTCCACATCACAGTATGAGAGCCGGGCTATAAAGCTCAGCTTGATGGAAGAAGTGGTCAAACCACACATCCAACAGCCAGCTATCAGCTGAGCACAGAACTTGTGACTCATGATGAGTGGGTATCTGAGAGGTTTGCATATGGCCACGAAGCGGTCGTAGGCCATGACGGCCAACAGAACATACTCAGTGCAAACAAAAGTCACAAAGAAATACAACTGGGTCATGCAGCCCTGGAACGAGATACGTTTGTCATCAGAGAGGACATCTACGATCATCTTTGGCTCAATGACAGAAACATACCAGATCTCCAAGAAAGACAGATTCCCTACGAAGAAGTACATGGGGTTTTGCAGACTGTGGCTGTTTCGGATGATGAGAATGATAAGGCAGTTTTCCAACAGGGTTAATAAATAAAGCAGAAGTAAAGTAGAGAAGAGGAGCAGCTGCAGTTCAGCAGTGGTGGGAAAACCCAGGAGAATGAAATGCATGACTTTGGTTTCATTCCTCCCACCCATTCTGTAGAAGAAAGATGAACCTTATCCACCTGCAATAAATTAATACAATGACACCTAACTACGCAGGCTTACATTCACAGCCATATGTTACACCACCACTTAAAGACACTGTAAAAGTTCAGACATTTTGTTGCTGGGTTTTTAGAAATTAATTTTGTGAAATTCATCTGCTCAATTCAGAATTTTTCATTTTAAAAATTAAAGCATGCTTTTTACTTTACATTTCATGGAGATAAATATACATTACAAGTCTCATCTCATCTAAGACAAAGATCTAAAATAAGCCAGATGAATGATGTTATTATATTATCCATCCAGTATAAATAAATGATAGGTTATGAGCTTATAGATAGACATTCACATTGCTAATGTTATAGTTTCTACGTTTAAACATTTCTAAAGTTATATCCTGTATATATTCCATGAACTGTGAGAGAAATGTGAAGTACCACAAGGATATATTCATTTTGATATTAAAAGAACCCTCCAAACACACCTGAAGGAGCCCACTGTAGGAGGTTTCTGTATCTAGCTCTGAGGACATTTACATCTACACAAACTCTATTGAGATAAAAGGTACACACAGCATCCCAGATACAGCGTAAGTGCAAGCAAATTATGATGCTGGGTCTGCTTTGTTTGCAACTAACTCAGATTAATCCTTCAAAACTAAGAATGGCTCAGCCTGTGCTATTAAAAGCAAAACTGTTCTCAACCTTCTGTAGTGGGAATCCACTGCCTTAGTTGATCCTGGAGAATATGATCAGTAGGGTACAGATGAAGTGTAGACTGGTACGTCAGCTGTGTGATTTATACCAACACAGATAAATCAACACTTTATTTACCTTTGGTGTCTCATGAGATCTGATTTAGAAATTATAGCTAGCCTCCCAATGGAAGCAATCACAGAAAGAGGAGGGATGTTGTTGTTTCCTCTGTGGTTCCATGCAGAGTAGAAGCAAGAAACTCTGAAGATTTTTTTCTGAGACTCTGAACAATGAAAAAAGTACCAGCAAGTGTCTACTGATTTTTATAGGGCAGAGGAAAATAAAAACATACCCTGAGGCAGGGGATATGGCAGTCTTTTACCAAAAGGTAATCTAGAAAAATATTTTAGTGCCCTAATCTAAATCCGTAGCCGTAACTGGTAATCGCTTTTGGAGTAAGTGATTTTGGATAAGTGTAGTTTCACCTACATTGGAGGTACTTGTACGACCTTCAGATACACAAACAGCCAAGCTATGCATTTTCTGAATTTTACAATACAGTACAAATATGTTCAGAGCAAAAGGAGGATCCGAGATAACATTGGTCTGTTACCTGATGGGCTCAGTTGCCTCCCAAACAGGGCTGAGGTGCTGCTGCAGGATTTTGTAGCACGAAGAATACAAAACCTGCTCTGGTCTCCTCCATACTGCCAAGTGGGAGCAGTCCCTGGAGTCAGCCATTTGTAAAATCACCTTCCAGTTGGCCTCATACGAGGCAGATATCTTACTTAAGCCAGAACCATGTTTAAAATTATATTCATACAGAGAGAATAATGGAAGTTTAGCATCTGGGAGAGTTGGAATTACAGAAATTATTTGGCTGTGGGAGCATAGAGTTTGATTTAATTTGCAAATAGGTTAGAATCTAGTGACATTTGACATACCTTATGGTATGTTGGCTGAAGTCTAACTACTGGCCAAAGCCATGTCTGCACGCTCAGGAATGTAAGGGCATCTCATGAAGAAGGCAACTTTAAAATAATGTGAGTGCATGGAGAAAGAAGAGCAGTGTTGTCAGAAGCACGAGTGTTAGTTCTTCCCTCGGTTCTGTTGGGCTGGTGAGGGTCAATTTGGGGATCCTCACAGTTCAAGGAAAATGTGGATAAACTAGAGAGGTGCTTCCTAAAGCCTGCTAAGATGTGAAGACATGACTCAGGGTACATGCAGCATGAAAAGAAGGTGATGTAGCTGGGTTTGTTCAGTATGGTGTGTTGGAGGCTGTGCTGTGGTCGAACATGTACAAGGTCTAAAAAGGGACAAGGACAATGATTGCAACCCAGTAGCTGCTGTTTAGGCCATTAGAAGATATGAGGTCAGAACAGTGCTTAAACAGCCTCCCAGAGAGATTGTAGTACCTCTGATGTTTTCAGCTCTCAGCTAGACCAAGCCTCAGCTGACATCATAGAGAGATGGGGAGAGTTATGCTATAAAAGGGAAGTCAAATTATAAATATACTCACATCTGGAGTGCTGCATCCAGTTCTTGGCTCCCCAGTGGACGAGTGATGTGGATGTACTGGAGAGCATCCATTGCCTGGATAGTATTGAACATATTGCTCACATGTTGAAACCCCCTGAGTGGGTAGCTACAGCCAGATTCAGTTCCCTGAACACCAGTTTCTGTTGCAGTTTGAGGTGCCACAGGCTATTCCATTTGGCATCCCGATCAAAGAACCACACGAAAACTTAGGTTGGAAGGATAGAACTTTACTTCCAGATTTTTTTAACTCACTCTGCTGTCACAAACATTTCAGTGGGGTCAGGTTTTTCAGGGACTTGTCAGGTCAAGCATTAAAAAGCTCGAAGGACAGAGATTTCATTACCTCTCTGGGACTGTGTTGTGGTGCTTAATCACTCTGATCAATTTTGTTTGTTTTTTTTTCTTTTTTTGGACTATCATTTCTGAATTTAATTTGTTGCAACTAGTTCCTGTTGCTTTTGTCTTTTCAGGCATGGTTCGTGTTCTCCTGTCACAGCTATCTAAAATGACTGTTATTATCTGAATTACTGAATTCCTGTGAAGAAAGTCAACATAACTATTTATTTGGTGCCTCAAGTTCTTGAATCCTAGATTCATGTTAGGTTGGATCAAGGTCAGAATGCAATTTTGTTCTTTGATGCATACCAAAAACACACACTAAGACAAGGCAATTAAAGTTTATTGCCTTTTCTACTCCTCAGGAGTGATGTGTGATGTGTTCAGTAGAACCACCTTTCACATTCACATAGATTCCTAGATTTTAGCTGAACGTGCAGATTGACTCGGGAGAAGGAATTCTTAACCACTGATGTTGAAAGAAAATCCTAATAACCATTTCTGTCAAAGGAAAAATCTTATTAGACTTTCATAGGATTCTGTTGGAAGATTATCTTCCAAGCATCACAGAAACTCTGGAGACAGCAGCCCTGCTACACAAGGCCTTCAATAAAGTGTCCTTTACTTCCTGGTTCCTCAGGCAGTAAATGAATGGATTTAGCATTGGAGTGACTACAGTATAAATTATGGAAACCAGCTTGTTGACATCCAAGGAGTTTATACTCCTGGGCCGGGCATACATGAAGAGGGTGGCTGAGAAGAAAATGATGACCACAGCCAGGTGGGAAGCACAGGTGGAGAAGGCTTTCTTCCTGTTCTGGGCCGTGGGAATGAGCAAAATGGTGCTGATTATGCGGATGTAAGACACGATGATGACAGAGAGGGGGATCAACAGAATAAGCAAGGCCGAGACAAAGTCCACCACCTCTGCAACTCGGCGCCTGGTGCAGGAGAGGTTGAGCAGCGGGCTGATGTCGCAGTAGAAGTGGTTGATAACGCCGGGGCCGCAGAAGGAGAGCTGGGAAATGAAGAAGACCTTGAGCACAGACAGCAGAAAGCCAAGCAGCCAAGAGCCCAGGGCCAGCTGCACGCAGGCCCTGTGGGTCATGATGGCCGTGTAGTGCAGGGGGTCGCAGACGGCCACGTAGCGGTCGTAGGCCATGACAGCCAGGAGGGCACACTCCGTACACACCAGGGCAATGAAAAAGTAGAGTTGGGCCATACAGCCTGTGAAGGAGATGTTCTTATTCCTCACCAGCAAGCTGACCAGCAATTTGGGAACGGTGACTGAAATGTACCAGGCCTCTAGGAAAGCTAGATGGCCTAGGAAAAAGTACATGTGCTTGCGGAGCTGGTGGTTACTTATGATTAAAGTGACGATAATTATGTTCTCAGTGACAGTCAACAGATACACGGTGAGGAAAATTGCAAACAGCAGAGCCTGCAGCTCTGTGGTGGCAGGGAATCCCAAGAGGATGAACTCATGGATGTGGGTATTGTTTTCTTGTACCATGGTGACCTTGAAGACCTGGAATGTATGAGGAGGAAAAAGGAAAGAAACAGGGAACATTTTGTATTATCTCCCCCAAGCATCCTCTTCATGCTGAACTTGCAAATACACAATTCAAGTAGAGATTCCACACCAGCTACTTAATTGACATTCTTTATTATTTAACCACTTCTGAATTTTTTTGTGTCCTACAGCAGGGTTGGTGATTCGGATCCTGGCCCCAAGGAAATGTTTGGGCTTCACTGATTTCTTCACAGACCTTCTTACCCCCGTCTTCACTTAAAAGACAATCAAAGGGGAAGAGGCAACATTATTAAGAGTGCATTTGATCTCAGTTCTGAGCTACCCCCCAGATGGTCACTAATGCCAAGAGATGTAGAGAGAAGCAGAGTCTTGCTGGACTTAATGCACAACAAACTTGGCTTGAGCTGTTTTACTGTCTCCCTTACTCTTGAATATTTGCAGAAGAAAATAAGTGTTTGTTCTCCCACACAGAGTACTTTATTTAAAGTTTGCTAGGGTTCTGGGATATATGCATTTGGGTTTTTTCTTTTGAAATTGGAAAGGACCTGTGCAGCTGAAAATTTCTCTCACTTTCAGTGGTTTGAGTAAAATAGGCCACTTCTCCCCCCAAATAACAGTTTTTACGTAGAGTCTTAGACTACAATAATTACAATAGCCATCCATAATTTTTCTGCTGCGTTAATTGATAGAATTAATCTTGATTTATCACAAAATACCTGAAGTTTGATGTTTATTCTTCTTCTTTTCCACTTCTTAGGGAAGGTTTCAGACAACCTTTTTTTACCTATTCCTGCACGTTCCTATCCAATAATCAGCTGACTTTCTAGAATGATGTTCAATATTTGTTATTCGCAAAATATTTTTCATATGAAATTAAGAAAAAAATCCATTAATGTTATGGGAAGAAAAGAAAAAGAAGTATGTATTTCTGTGATTTCATTATTTATTTGTCTTTGAGTTTCAAAATATTTCAAATTTGATTTTTCTCTTGCATACAGATAATCTGTGTAGAATCTATCTAATGACATAACTTTCATTACGAGTACATCACTGCTGCCAAATAACAAAGTGACAGAATACTAAATACAATTTCATTTCTAAGGATGCCTTTCACCATCTCCCAGCTTTCCATGAGATTTAAGCTGTGGTAAATGCTGACAGGTGAGGCAGGTAATTCATTTTCCAGGATAGCCAGTGGAGATTCAAGCAGTACAGGGGAAAAAATCTAGTTTAAGTGATTTAGCATGCTATAGAATACAGACCGTAACTGAAAAGTGCCTGAATGAAAAGGATATCAAAAAGAGAAAATAAAAGTTATGGTTCCACATTCCAATGTGGGCTTTAAAAATTCCAGATCTACTGTATAGTAACTTAGAATGCTGACTGGCAATCATTTCATTTTAAAAGGGTGATTAACTGGAGCATTTCAGGTACCTGTCCTCAAATAACAGATCACTCTCAGGTGGCATAGAAAGATAACTTCCATGTTTCAAGAATGAAGCTTTTTAGGGTAAAAATAATGGTGAATGCTTTTTACATTCTAGTCCACTGAAAGTGGACTACAAATGCCTTTTTTTACCACATAAACATGTTCAGAAGTACTGCTACTGCATAGAAAACACAGAGAGAGAGTGAGGGAAAGGTTTTATTTAACTTATACTCTCAACAGAGGTCATAGGATTTTTAAAAGCACATAAAGTACAAGAAATTTCCATATTTTTAGTCTTTTAATCTATGAAGTCCAGCTCTGTTTTCCTTTCCAAGCAATCCCCCTCTCTCTTCTCTCTCCCACTTTGAGAAACATGTCCATGTTTCTCTTGAAAACTACTCATAGAATCATGGAATCCCAGAATGGTTGGGGTTGGAAGGGACTTTAAAGCCCCTCCCACCCCATCCCTGCCAAGAGCAGGGACACCTTCCACCATCCCAGGTGGCTCCCAGCCCTGTCCAGCCTGGCCTTGGGCACTGCCAGGGATCCAGGGGCAGCCGCAGCTGCTCTGGGCACCCTGTGCCAGGGCCTGCCCACCCTCCCAGGGAAGGATTTCTCTCCAGTATCTGATCTAAAGCTGTTCCTTTTCAGTTTGGAGCTGTTCCCCCTTGTCCTGCCGCTGCAGTTCCTGGTAAGAACTTGGAATGCCATTTCCAAGCCACTCTCAACTTACGTTGGTATTCTCAGAGTTCAGGTGAGATCAGATGAGAAGAAAGACCTCCAACAAAGCTAGAGAAAAGGAAATTAAATGCTCTTTGTCTGAACAAGAGATCAGTAGCTACGCTTCTTTCTCTCTTTCATTCAGCTCAGACCTTACCCCTTTGCTTTTCTGTTTCTCTCCAAGGGGCTGAAAGGTGCTGGTTTGTGAAAGGCTGTGAGCATCAACAGCTCCTGCAGGCTGCTGTCGCTTCAGCTGAGCATAAGATTTCCCAGGGTGATAAAATATCACTCAATATATTCTCCTTCAAAGCCCAAGAGAACTGAGAACAGAATTAGAGGGAATAAATTTCCCTCCTTTTTCTAAACCTCAGGGAAGGTGTTGCTCTGCTTGTTTGCTTGTTAATTTTTTTATGTGTTAACTAGCTATTGTAGCACTATCCATGGGGTTTTTTTTCTTTCTCCAAAGCCAGTGCTGTCCATGTGACAAGGCATCAGACTGGAACTCAGGACATTTGCACTTTGCTGTTGGCTCATGATGGGTAGCTTTGACCAATAAAACCTCGCTTATCAGTGCCTTAGCTTCTCCATATAGTAAATAATTATTACACCGGTCTTGAAAATTACTTGAGGTTCCACAGAGAAAGCAGCACCCAAGCATTAAGTATCAATAATATTGGAGGTGTGAAAGACACCATTCAGAGGGGAAATCCAGCTCCCTCCATGTGCCTACAACTCAGAGTGAGATACAGCCCGGGGAGAAGACACCTAAAGACAGGTGACAATAGTGCAAATTTCCACATGTGAACTACGTGACTGAACTCCCGTTAAAGTCAGCCCGGAGAGAGTCAACAGAAGAGTCTGGACAGTGTTTCACCTCATTCTAGAGTAACCAAAGTGTTTGGGACTCATTTTCCAAAATGTGTGTCTTTTCAAACACTGCTGAGTGATCTTCACAGCCTTCAGCTCTGCATTTTCTGGGTTGTATTTTCCAGACTTATGAAGATGTCTTGGATACCCAAGGCACTGACCATCTGTTCCCTCCTTCAGAGGATTAAAATAAAGCAGATTTAGCCCAGACACCTTTGTGTAGCTACAGTAACTTCAACTTTGTGCAGCTGGAAAATCCATTGCTTGGGAAAGTTAAGGCTTCCTCTCTGGAAATTGATGCTCATAAGAAGTAGAGTGCAAATAAATGTAACCCAGGCAGACAGTCAGAATGTTCAGGCCTTATTTCATGGTGTTGTCAAATAAAAGAGGAACATTGCAGCACTCCAGAAGAGACCTCAGTTAAGTTTCCAGGCAGGGCTGCATGTATTTTAGCAAATAAATTCAATTTCTAACTTAATCCAAGGAAATCTTGAGTTGTCCATTAAGCACACCTGTATGCTTCGTGCAGAGTTACAGATCCCAGAACTCACAGATTCTGTTCCATGGAACTGAAAACACACTTTTCTGGACTGTGATACAACTTGTAGTTACTTCAAAGAGAAATCTTAAAGAGTTCACAGCAGTACAAGACCGATGCCAGGGAAGAAATGGTCACTAATGCCATTTCCCTGGGTGAAATGCTGTGATGTGATGTGCATACAGCAACCAGCTCTGGGTTTAATGCCAAGTAAATGTGGTGGGGGCGGCATGGATCACTTGGGGTGGGGTGTTATTAACAGCACACATGTAGACAGACTTTGTGTTTGCTGTATTTAGTGATGCTCTGATGAAATTAATGTCGACAGCTGGAACTATGGATAGACATTTGGAGTTGTACCAAGCATAATTAAAGTCATAAATAACCAGTTTTGGACACAGGACTTTTGGATGCCTGGAGGCCAGAGCAGGAGGATGAAATTAGGAAAAGTTGGGTATTTGTAAGTCTAATTGTGTCCTGCTCATTCTCATCCTGCTCTTCCTGCTTCTCAGATTTCTGTTAAATTAATGCTCCTTTGGGGATGTAAATAGTGACAATGCTAGGTGCAAGAGAACTCTGCAAAACATTTAAATAATTTTGCATATGTGGCCACTTACCTTCATTTTTATGCCTTATTTTCTTGTCACTATTCACCTACCCTTTCTTTAGCCTACTTTTTTCATTATTTCTCGTACACTTTCTACCTCCTAGCATTTTAAATTAGGAGTAAGCTTCATTTTTAGGCATGTAGGACATAGCATCCTATAACAGACTGGTACCCACAGAACAGAATCACCTTCTGTAGGTCTTGAATAATTCTTTGCAGACAACTGTATTTTCCATAAGTAAATGAAGAGAAGCACTCAATGGAGTAGCTCTCTTAAGCATCCTTTAGCTCTGGTGTATCTAAAGGTCTCCTTAAAAATTAAATTAATTATGCTCTGAAAGTGTTTATTTCTCTTCTGTGACTACAAGAAGCACTTTCATTTCCGTGTGGTTGGAAATGTTTATATTACAGATATTTGCCTCTAGGACAGCTCTTTAAAAAAACCACCTACATTCTAAAAAAATAAAAATCTCCATATCGGAGGTTTAGGCAGTCGCCTTCCTGCTCATCAGAAATCTCAGTGTTGAAGTGTTAGGGAGTAACTGGTTGTTGCAGGTTTCTGGTTGTTTTCCCATTACTCAGGACACAGCACTCCCACAGACGGTGAAGAACTGGGTGGAGGGCCCTCGCCTGGCCCTGAGCCCGGCTGCTGACACACGGCTGACACACAGAAAGGATTTGCTGTGCTGGTTCTGGTTCGGCAGGTGTGTGAGCAGAGGGGGAGCAGACGAGAAAGAGAACAGGAGCTGCTGGAGTGCGAGGACTGAAAGAGCCACAGGTGAGTGTTGTGGCTGGGGTTAGGCTAAGAAAGGGGTTACAGCAGGAGGAGATGCTGAAGAGCAGCTGACAGCAGGGGATGGTAATATTGACAAACACAGAATGCTACAAAGAGTCTTTTCAGAAGGCTGGCACAAAGGAGATGTGGCTGAACCCCAATTGTGAACAGCCCCAGAATGGATGGAGAAGAGAAGCTGACCTAGAGAAAAGGATTGTGACCTTCAACTTAGAAAGAAAGAATTGCACTGGTGAGAGACACAGTGGAAAGCCCAAGGAGTCCAAGGAATCCAGGTCAAAAAGGAGAGCTATACAGAAAAAAAGAGAGAAAGAGAGAAAAAGAGAGAAAAAGAGAGAAAGAGAGAGAGAGAGAGAGAAAGAAAGAGAGAAAGAAAGAGAGAAAGAGAGAAAGAGAGAAAGA
>VZTI01002870.1:259122-314439 GCA_013397865.1 Struthidea cinerea | reverse complement strand
AGAACTGGGAAAAAAAAATAAAACCTGATTCAGAGAAAATCTGAAATGAGAATTATTGGTTTGAACAATTTAAAGTGGTTCACTGTATTACTACTTTAAAATGAGAGCTCAGTGCATGGAATATCTATTGTAAAGATGTAGTATGTGTTATAAATACCTAGATGTAAAACTTTCTATCTAGAAAAACGAATTTTTCTCTGTATTATGTTCAGACCTGCAGTGCAAAACAAAAGACTTACTCAATATTAAATAACTGCAGTATTTTCTGCCTTTTTGTTTTTGTGTTTTCTTTTTTTCCACTTTGCTGTCAATCCAGAGTTCACAATCTTTTTTTCAGCACTAACGACATGGGAATCACAAAGTTACATGGACTGGCTATTCTGGTGACAGCAGGAATCACTGGCGCAATCTGGTGGGTGTTTAACCTTTGATAATTATTCTCAGCTAGCATATATTTCTATTGCCCAGACTGAGACGTGTTTCTTCTAACTATACTCATGCAGATACAATGTAAGCATTTACACAAAGCTAAATTCAAAATCCCTTTTCAGATTAAGCAAGGTGTGGACATTTTTAATCTCTTCTGTGAAATTCTAAAAATATGATGAATTGGGCTCTGTATATTCCTGTGAGCCCAAGTGTGTGTTTTCACGTTTACATCCCACAGTGACACCTCTGTGCTCCAGACCAACACAAGGATCCTGGCACAGAGCTGGAACTCCGTGGAGTGGGTTTCGCTGTGTTTATTTGTGAACACTGAGAAGTGTTAGCAGAGAAATTTTCCAGCTTTCTGCAGCACTCTGTGAGAGCTCTGTTTCTCACAGAAACAATGAAAAACAGTGCTACAGTTCTGTAAGCAGAACTGTCTCTGTCTTGCACCTGCAGCTGTTGTGTAATATTGTTATGATATTGTCTGGGAAAATATTCTGAAAGGTTTCAGCCAACCGGTACGGGAGGCGGATGGTCGGTGACCCATGACCTTATGCCATGCTGGCGACCCAAGTCATATAAACTGATTTATAATTAAATAAATGGGTCATTACTGCTCCTGAACGTGTGTGTCATTCCTCGCCGTTAGGGCCACTCACAGCGACATTTATTCTGCACCATGGTGGGCTTGAGTCTCCCTTGGTTCTCATGTCTCTAGAGCAGCCTGCTGCAGCAAGGCTTTCACAGTGTGTGCTCAGTGCTCTGGAGCCTGAAATGAGATCAGGGGGGCTTAATTCAGAATGCAGACTTTGCTGGAACAACACTGAAGATCTGTTCCAACTGGAGGAATTAGGACAAGCTTCTCATCCACACAGTCCCTCTGCAGCAGAGCATCCATCGCAAATGCTCACATTTTTGTTGACAATGCAATCACTGCAGAGGAGATGCCACACACTGGCCAAAGCAAAGTGATGCTGTGAACACCTTGCTTCAAAAGGCAACGACACAGTCAGCTCCTAGCATCGGCTGAGACCAAGCTCTGCTGTAAAGCAGACACATTTCTTTTGGTGCAAGTAGTCTTGGGCAAATTAAATCATTGACAGATCCTCAGAGTTAATAGATCTGCAGATAACATGAGGCTGGACGGCTGTCTTGAGACAGCTGAGCTTTGCAAATCCTCATCACCATATTGATCCCATAAATCTGTATTCTGTTAGCTTTGGTTTATAGTTCCAGTTGTAAAGGAAGCGGAGGAGAGGTTGATTTTTGTTTTTATCATTGACTCATTGCTTTCTTATCCTGTCCAAGGTACCATCACCCTTTCTCCCCAGCCAGAGACCAGGAACACACAGCCTCCCCTGAGGAGGATACAGTCCTGTAAGTTCATTCTGCACGTTTTGCAAGGTCCTGCATGCCTGTCACTCCAGGCCATGAGGACAAGACTCATCTGAAAAGACTCATTCTTCAGCAGGAGATCCATGCCCTAGAAGTGCTAATTTCCATTTTGAGATAAGCCATCCTGCAGTGCCCAGCTAAAAGGCTCCTCTGCTCCTCTGCTGTGAATGCCTTGAGCTGGATGAACAGGCTCAGATTGCAGAGACTTGGTATGGGCAAATACGAATCCACTGATGCAGCTCCCCCAAAATCATGCAATGAAAAGGCAACTTAATCCCACCTGGTTTGGACACCATCCAGGCTTCCTCTGTATTCATTAAAAAAAAGGAGGCCCTTTGGCACGTTGTCTACTCCCTCTGATTTAGTGTTGTCCACAAACTCAATGAGAAGTAACAGATTCTGGATTCAAGAAAGAGTTTAATCTGGTAGTTTACCAGGCTGAAACTTCCTGGGTTGTTAATGCTCGATTTCATTTAACTGAACCATATTTTATTATGTTCTGGTTTTGTCTTATGAATTACACTTTTCTTATCCCCACTGCTTTTTTGACTTAGGTTTCCCCTCTTCATCACTTCTTTTATAATACACACAGCTGTGTAACTCTCTAGAAATGCTGCTCTAAGGAGTCTAGCATATATGACCAGGGGAGAAATAAACTACAATGCCAATAAAACAATATGACAAAAACAATGCATTATTTTTGTAATTAATTTGAAATTTAAAAGATTCCAGTGTGAGACAGGGTTTTCATACCACCACCACTCCCCCCCCATAAAAAAAGTTAAAATGGCTACATATCTTTCTGGTTTCGTGTAAATGTGATTCTTTTCATTTCCCTCTATTAGCCTGTTTAGTCTATTATTTTTAGTAAGCGTTTCCAGTTTATAGAACCTGTTTTTCCTGCTGGAAAATCTAGGAATTAAGGCTGGTGGGTTCCCATTCAGTGACCTATCTACAGGAACCTGCAAAAGTGAGGAGAATGGAAAGCAGTGACATCTGCTCTGTGCCCTGTGGACTCCACAGTGCAGCCATGCAGACATAAACCTGTCAGCAAAATGCAAACTGTGTGCAAAGTGTTTGGCCTTATTGGGCCAGGCTCTCACTGTGTAGAAGTAAAACTGAATTTTCCAAAAATGCACCACAGAAACGTTGAAAATAATTTTAAAACTGATTAATTTGCACTCAGCTCTACTTACACCAGCTGAGTTGTCTGTTAAATGTAGTTCACATTTTATACGAAGGTGAACTAATATAAATAATATAATTGTATTTGTGATGGAGTCTGACTGGGTACTCACTGACATTGGATCACAGGGCAGTACTGCTGAAACACATAAAGATCTCTTGTGGGGCTCACCTCTCAGAAAAAGATCTGCAACTTGTGTGCCATGATGTATTTATGTATCTTCTACTTCTCCCTTTTTTGCAGAAAACCAGACTTACATGAAACATCTCTAATGCTTCCATGGTAAGTGTAACTCCTCTGGCCTCATTACCGTGGTATCACATTGTTCTCAGAAACACACACGACTCTGACTGGCACAGACAAGTCAGGACAGCAGAGAGCAAGGCTGAATGAATAGGAAAGGATGTCCAACTGGAACAGGTACTCTTCCAGAAACCATTAGAAATGCCTAGATGAAGACTCTTTAATTTGTTTACTTTCAGAAAGGAAACTGAGAAATTATGGTGAATGTTGAAAATATCTTGGTTTAATTTTATCTTAATTCATTTTTTGCATCCCCTGTCACCACTCATCTCAGAAGCTAAAAAACAAGAGGCCTTGGCTGATACTATTTTTAGTGGTAGCAGCATCACACACAATGTGTAAGTGTCTGTGGAAGGAACATTTTAGGTCACTGGGATAAATTATTTTCCGGAATTACCTATTCTAGAGCCATTTACGCTAGGAAAAAAACCAAAATAAAAAAGTAATAAAAGATGTATTGACATACTGGAGAGAGTTTAACAAAGGATGATGGAGGGACTGGAGCATGTCTCCTGTGAGGTAAGGCTGAGAGAGCTGGGACTGTTCAGCACAGAGCAGAGAACACTCCCGTATCTGCTCTGGAAAGCAGCCTGGCTGAACTTACTAGCAGAGCTCTAAACAACATTCCTTGTGGGAATTCCTTGTGCTCCTTGTTCTTCTGAGCGTCAGAGACAAACCAGTAAACAACACCCTATGAAGCATCAGGGAAATACCTGTCCATCATCCCAAAGGAATTAGAGAGCGCTCTTTCCACAGGATGATGAGATCAACAGCCCTGCTGGGGTGCCTCCATCAATGCACAAGGCACAGGTAACGAGCAGAAGGAGCAGAGAACCCAGGTGCAATCAGGAAACTGGGGGGTAATTGCTGTCACAGAAACATGGTGGAGAGCTGCACATCTGGAACACTGCAGCCGAGGGCTGGGAGCTTTCCAGAAGAGACAGGCTGGGAACATGGATGGCTGTGCTGTGCTCTGTGCTAAGGAAGGGATGGATTGTGAAAAGCTGCCTCTGAGTAACAGCCACAAGCAGCTTGGGAGCTGGCGGGTAAAAATCAAGGATAGAAACCTATTTCAGGTGTCTGCTCCAGGATGAGATGACTCACATCTCAGATTTTGCTGACAGTACTCTCTTGACCCCTAGTGATTTCAGAGGGAGACTGGGATGAATGAACTCAGAGGTAGATGTCTGTGCTGAAGAAGCTTGTGTTTGTCCTCATGGATTTCCTAGGCCATCTAAACACTGCCTTCATTCTCAACTCCTTGCAGGAGACGGGATGTGCTGGTGCTGACACCGTGGTTGGCTCCAATTGTCTGGGAAGGCACCTTCAGTAGAGACATCCTGAATGCTCAATATATGCAGAAGAACTTGGTCACTGGAGTGGTCACTTTTGCTGTTGAAAAGTATTGGTTTGTCATTTGTTTCTTGTCAAATAGTTAAACCTCTCACCTGCCGGTTATGCTGCAATACTGCTCATGGAGTACAAGTGAGAAACATTCCAAAGACTGAATATGAGCAGCTTTAGGCTGGGAGAAATGTGACATGTGAGTGTCACCTTCCAAAGCAAGGCAATCGGTTGTGACATCGTTTTGAAAAGGACAAAAGATATCCTTGGAAATGCAACTAGCATTTTGTATCTCAACCCTTGAGATAAAAATTCTAGCTCCTGCTATGTCTCTAACAAGCTTTCCCTCTATCCTGCACTAAAAAATAGAAACATTCTGTAAAGATGAGATTTTATTGGGTTTCTCTAAGAGTTTAAAGTTAAAATATTAGCTCTAGTGAAATTATTAATCATGCTGTTACAGCTTGTATGTTCTTTTTCAAGTTTCTGAGTAAAGAGCTATACTCCCTCTATCTGCACTGGCATCTTAGGGTTACACAGAGACTTCAGGTACTTCAAGACAATCAAAACTATTTAATTGATAATTTTGACCCTCTCCTATGAAAACAGGCTGAGAGAGTTGAGGAAGACAAGGCTCCAGGAACACCTTAGAGCCCACTCCTGTACCTAAAGGGGGCCTACAGGAAAGTGGGAGAGGGATTTTTTACAAAGGTAGGTAGTGACAGAACAAGGGAGAATGGCTTTAAACTGCAAGAGGGTAGATTTAGATTAGATATTAGGAAGAAATTCCTCACTCTGAGGGTGGTGAGACCCTGGCACAGGGTGCCCAGTGAAGCTGTGGCCGCCCCTGGATCCTGGAAGTGTGCCGGGCCAGGTTGGACAGGGCTTGGAGCAGCCTGGGACAGTGGAAATTGTCCCTGCGCAAGGTGGGGGGTGGAATGAGATGAGCTTTAATATCTGTTCCAGCCCAAACCATTCCAGGATTCTCTGCTGATTCTGTGATCCTCTCTAGGAAGTTAAAAGGTTACACTGCAGGAAGAGTGCCAGGGAGCAGGTAAAAGGGAAGGACACTGGTATCACATGCAGCAGCATGGGGAAGGTTTGAAGGGTAGAGCTGTGTTAGATCAAGAGCACTAACATAAGAAGGAGCAATGGATAGAAAAAGACAAAGAACACAAACTTGAAAAGCTGTCATTCTTCAGCAGCAGGAGCCCCTCTTCATTCTTTTCTTTTCCATGTCACTTAGATATGTCCAGTTCATTGAAGGATTCATGAGATCTGCCAACAAGTACTTCCTTGCTGGGCACCAAGTGAATTTCTACTTGTTCACAGACAATCCTGAGAAGATCTCTCACCTTCAGATGGCCCCTGAGAACCACCTGTTTGTCATCCCTGTCCAGAATCACTCGGGGTGGCAGGATATCTCCACAAGCCATATGGACATCATCAGCACATACATCCACAGCCAGTTCCAGTACGAGGTGGACTATCTGTACTCCATAGACATCGATGTCCAGCTCTCGGCACACATCGGTGTGGAGATCATTGACACCCTGGTGGGAACCATCAGCTCCTGGCAGTTCACCCCACACCACGAGAACAAAGCCTATGAGACACACCCTGAGCCACAAGCTGCCATCCCTGAGGGACAATGGGACTTCTACTACACAGCAAGCTTCTATGGAGGAAGCGTGTCCGAGGTCTACAAACTGACAAGAGCCTGTTTTAAGGGGGTGATGGAGGACAGAGAAAATGGCATTGAAGCTCGGTGGCGTGATGAGAGTCACCTCAACAAGTATCTCCTGCATCACAAGCCCACGCGCCTGCTGTCCCCAGAGTACTACTGGGCTGCAGAGCTGAGCTCACCCAGCACCATCCAGGTGAAGAGGATGTGCTCGTGCACAAGGACAGCTAGAGAAAAGCTCCTGAAACAAAGAGTGTAAAGCCTTTCCTCTGTACAGCCCCACTAAACGGAGGGTAAGGGGCCAAAGGAAGTTTCCCTCTGTTTGTAGGACTGCACACATTTCCTGCACCACTTAGCCCATGAAGTCGGTCTCCTTAGCTAGAGACCACTCAACCCAGAAATTTCTTCTGTTAGCAACTTTTTTCAACATTTTGGTCTTCAACAGTTCTTCCATCTGCATGTTTGCAAGTGCAGGCTTCTAGCCATGCTGAGAACATATCAAAATGGACAAGGACATACTCAAAATGACAGTATTTAGGCATCTGAATAAAGTCAGTTTGCAAACTTACAAACAGTCCCCACAGATTAGGGTGTGCAATTTTACTTGTCTTCTGCTGTCTTATATTATTTGCTGAAAAGATGTCCTAACAATATGATAATTTAAGAATTTGAACAATGCATTACTAGCAAGATTCAATCACTTACTCCTTAATTTCTGACAAAATGAAAGCCCCTTCCTCATCATTCAAGCTATAGAACTATCTGATTAATTAAAAATAATGTGTGAATATACAAATTCTAAATGTATGTGGACTATCAAAAGAAAATTAAATAATATTTAAAGTTTTTCAACTTTCCCTTTTCAGTATTAGCTGTATCTTCAGATACAGCAATATTTTTAATTTAATTTAATTTATTTAATCATCAGCTGAATGACTCCATTAAAGCTTTCTATTGCTCTCAGTAGAAATGAGAATAGACAAATAACTGAAGATTATGTACACAAGAAAGAACTGGGGCAAACCAATCCTGTCACACAGCTGCAGTCATAACCCTGCTGCTGAAAGGCCACGTGAGCAAGAGCAAGTCCATCTCCTGTCATGCATGGGTAACTTAGACTGTCTAAAGAACCACTGTCAAAGGGATCAGAGAAAGTGCTTCTGGTGGAATATAACGTTGTAAAAATGCAGCTTGACGAAGTCAAGCACAAATCAGAACATGAGGTAGCGTGGCTGACCCGTACTTAGGACACATGAGCAAACCAGGCTATGCAGAAGGACTCTCTCCTTTGTCCAGGTTATACATTTGTCATAATATCGGTAATGAATGTGATGCTCTTTGCTCCATAAATCTTGTTTGGTCTTTTAATGGTGTTATTTGTTTTATTGCAATTGTATTCCTTCAGAGTGGTTTCCCAGATCTGGAAATAGAACAAGACGGTAACAACATGCTCAAACCTGGTTTGTCCAAAGACTGGGCAGTAAAAGGTTACTGGAAAAGGGCCAGACAAGAGGAATCTGTGTGATATGAAGAGTTTTCAGATAAAGATTGGTGTGAAAGTTCAGCTGAAGCATTCTGGTGAATTGAGTTAGCATACTTAGGCTAAAGTAATCAAATAATTTTAGACTAATGGAACGGGACACAGATTGAGTTATAAGACTCAGAAAAAGTCAATTCTGGTATGAACCAGCCCTTTTGAATCACTTCAGAAGGCATAGATGATGATGGTCCAATGAAATCATAGAGCTGAACTAGGTGAGGGGAGTAATTTAATATTCTTTTTGCAGCATGGCTTAATCCTCTGCTGCTATCTGATTTCTCAGTCACACTCTCTGCCACTGCCAAACGGGTTTTACATGTGAAACTTGACACCATGGGAGACAGGATGCTGCAAGTGTCCCACTCCCACCTTCCAGTGGGGAACAAAGACCTCCACAGGTTCTACAGTCCCACTCCCTTGGAACAGCCTGAGGACTGGAAGATCTCTCTTACCCATGCCTGCTCACTCCAGGCAGCTTCCTTGCCCAATGCCTCTGGAAACTGGGAAAGGTTTCCCACCACCTTCACAGACAGGACTGAACACACAAGGCACGGAGAAGAGCTCAGTTGGCAACTGTGAATAATGACTACCAAATGCTCTGCCTTAGTAGCCCTCATCTTATTAAGGTAAGAAACTTTGGCTGATCCTTGCACCATGCAAATTCATGCCTTGTGCTGGGGTTAAACCTGGCCAGGAAAGAGGGTTAAAGGGGGTGGGTCATGGCAAAATGTACTGAAACTGCATGAACAGAACAGACTTCATCAGAGTCCTGTACCTGGGCAGAGTAACACTGCAGCAGGACAGGTTAGGCCATAGTAAATGTAATTTTCTATTATTTCCATCCAGTCAAACACCTGGCTGCAAGGAATGGTATCATAGAGAGTCTGTGCCGAGTTGCAATTTAACTTTTAAGACGATATAAAGATTTCTTGTGAGATTTAGCCTTACTAGCTTCCACTATCTAGTGCCATTGGCAATAAGAAATCCGTCTTTAAAGGCTAACAAATGGTTTATCCTCCCGGACAGTCTGACACACATTATCAGGGCTGTTGACAATGCCAAGGCCTTCCATTATCAGAGACGGAATGGGTTGTGGGTATTGTAACTCATTCCTGTGGTATTTTATACAGGAAGAGCTGTAAGGGCCTAGTAATGAGGACGTGTGCAGATGATAGTGAGTGGTTCTGCTTGAGAGGAAGGAGCAAAGGACTGACACAATCATGTCAGGCCAGACAGTGAGCTGGGATATGTCACTGAGTCACAGCGGGATAATGTGGGAAAAGAACCCAGAACAGAGAGTTAGCATGGGTAGGTTAGAACAGGGCACAGAGTCTCCATCACTCCTAACCTCAGAGGGAGGCTGAACCAGGATGCCTCTCAGAGCTTAAAAGAGAGTCGAAGAGGAAAAATGAAACTGGTCATTTCCTCGTGTTCCTTAGTAGGCCACACCACCTGGAAAAGATGTCCAGGATCTGCTTAGCTCCACGTGCTTGTCCACGCAGATTCTGCAAAGGAAAAATCTGTCCAGATTTCCACAAACTTGAATATGTGCCAGGATATTTGAATATGTGTCAGGCTCAGGCAGGCAGCTGGAGTAGATTGCTGTTGATCCCTTAGTGTCTTTGTACGTAAGTGCTTCTGTTGTATAAACCAGGTGGAACAGGTCTCTCAAACACATCAGGGACAGCTCTGAGGTGTATTGCCACTTCTTTGGCACGAATGGGGTGAGATTTCACTGGTGTAACCCAGCACACCTCAACACATGGCTAAGCTGTTGTTACCTGTAAAATACATGATTTCACTTGAGTGAATGTGAGCCAGGTGTCCGTGTTCACACCTTAAGAGGTTCTTATTAAATCTCAGGTTCAGAAAATATTTACTGCTGTCACAACATTCTTACTTTTTTGCTCCATCCACACTAAATCTACTTGTTTTTTTGAAGTGTGGATAGAAACTGAACACAAATCAGTTAGCTCAGAGGAAACTGTATTTTGTTTTGTTGGGGCTTACAGATGTCAGTGACACAATAGGTTTGAACACGATTGAGATAATAGGTGTAAAATGGGCAGAACAAACTAAACTAAAGAACTAAGACTGATGAATCTGGGCAAGAAAATAGTAGGATAGGTGACCAACACATAATCTGGATTGGGCTCAGATCTTCAGACTTGGAACAAAACCTGATGGATTAAAATTGAGCACAAACAGTAACAAATAGCACCAGGTCAGAGCAGAAAGGAAAAAAAAATAGATACCACAGGAACATAGCTTTAAGATAATCTCTGAGTTCTTCCTCCCATCAGGACTCAAATAAGTAAATAATTTTGACTTTAAGGCAATGAATGGGCACCAAATATCCAGATCCTGTTGTTTTTACTCCAATGAAGTAAAACGTTGTGTTTATGTAATCAAAATAGTTCCGTTGCATTCTCTGAACTCTTATTTATTACTGTGGTAATAGTGCTATGATATTCACTCTGCCTATAATTAGACTAGGGCTACAACATCCTTACTATGATTTTTTTCTCGGAAAACCTTTGTCCCAGGACATCCATGATTACCTTGGACTACTTTCATGAGTAGACAGCCTTTCCCTGAGGAGTGGATCCAAGTTCATCTGTTTGAGGGCCAAGAAGCTATCCTCATTTCTGAAGAGGGTAAAATTTCAGATCAAAGAAGTCCCAGATTATAAAAATGAACACCAGAAACCTGTTTCAGACCCTTTTAATTAAACAACTAATCAATTAATTTATTAATCCTCTATCAAAACATAATCATCTTCCCTAGAGAAGAGCGTTGACCACAGACAGACAGGCCAGGGACTTGTGTACCCAGGGTGGGCTAACTCAGATCTCCGTAAGTTCCATGGATCTCACCAAGGTACTGTGTTACTAGAAGTGGACAAATCTATAATAGTAATCTTTTTTTCCTTTTTTTCCCCTTTTTTATGAGATCAGGCAGTTGATTGATTTTTGGAACCATGTTTGTATAGTGTCTTAACAACATTGCTCAAGGTCAGGAATTGCATTAGGGCTCAACACACCAAATCCAAGGGCTGGTGTAGGTCAGTTTTGTCATTTTGTTAAACTGAGTGGACTAGGGCAAGGTGTAAGTTATGGTCCTTGCTCTCTGTGGGAACCAATTATTTTGTGCTTGTTTGTCTCCCTGTTAAAAGCCATGCCACCTTCAGAAATCCTTGGCTTTTAACAGCTGACACTAAGAGAGTATTGGCACCGTAAGACAAAGGCTCGTGAAGCTTTAGAACTTCTTGAAGGAGAATGAAGATGCCCATGTAAACTGCTCCTCATGGAAAAAATAAATCTTAAAATTGGAGCATTAAATTGGTGCCTGTTTCGTACATAAGGATTTACACTCAGAGCCTGTACAAATCCAGTGCAAGCCTCTTTATACCTGCAGGGATGTGAAATACAGGTGGATTTGTAGCCAGGGAACACAGGACAGGAATCATAGCTTGTTGCCTTCAGAGGTCAGGTTGACTCTCTGGCAGACTCTGTCGTCCAAGCGTTTGAAGGAAATTTAGAGTGATGCATCCAAAAGAATCCCCGAGAACGATCCGGTGTTCTCACTGAGGGAACAGGGGGCTGTGCATTTTAATTGGCACCTGGAGGAGGAAAAGGCACGTAGCTGAACCTGTCCAGGGCAGTGGAACACTGACACCAGACCAGTCCAGCTGGTGAATGCAGAAGGACTGGCTCTGTCAAGGAACTGCTGTGGGTGGAACAAGTGCCAAGCTGATAAGGTGGAGCAGAGCAGGAAGTCAGTGATAGTGTGAATCAGAATGGAGCAGTCTGTGATGACCTAGCCTCTAGCACGATAAATCAGTGGCTCAACATGGAAGTTATGGCCTCTAAACAGAGAATCATGATGTGGGTCAGGTTTGATAGGACCAGGGCACAGCAAATTCAGGCTTCTAAGAAAATACAGATGGGCATGGCTGAGTAATGAGTGGAAATGGATGTACCAGAATAGGGTAGCAATCTTTAGATTGGGGTAGGGGGCAAAATGTGAAGCCAGAGCAGGTTAGCTGTGATGCAGAAGTGAATATAACTAAGGAAGGAGACAGAGGTCAGTCCTATCACACTGGTCTCCCCTGCCAATGAATTTTCCAGTATTCAAAGCCATCTTCAGAAACGCCTCCAGCAGTGCTTGTGACAGCTCTGCAAGTCTGCTGAAATAAACCCCCCCCCTCCACACACACAGCCTCTCCCCAGCTCTTCCTTCTACAGCAGCCGCTCTAGCACTTGGCATTCCTGTCTCTCCAGATGGTGCCTGCAGCACAAATCCAGGCTGCTGCTTCCACCTGCTGCCCACAGCGTTCATTGCAAGCCACTCCTTGCCTGAGAGCCAGCAGGAGCAGCAGCAGTTTGAAGCAATGTTCCCCAGCCCTGTTGCACCGGGGTTACGCAGCAAAAAGCAGAGCTTAAGCAGAACTTACACTATGGATGTACCAGATCAAAGATGTTTCACTGCCGTCAGACATCAGGAAACTCTTGGTGGCAGCATGTGACTGAATGAGCCTGAGGAGCAGGCTTGGCACAAATGAACGTAGAATCACCTCCCTCGACCTGCTGGCCGTGTTTCTGTTGATCCAGACCAGGATGAAAGTGGCCCTGTGGGATGCAAGCGTACATTGTCGGGTCATGTTGAGCTTCCCTATCCCCACTTCTTTCTCCTCAGGGTTAGTGTCAATTCATTCTTCACTCAGACCATTCTTGTGCTAGGGATTGCCCTGACCCACATGTGGGACCTTGCACTTGGCCTTGTGTCACTGTGAGTGGCACTAACGGTGAGGAACGACACGACCAAGTTCAGGAAGAAAGCAGTAGTAGTAGTTTAATTAATTATAATCATTCTTTTATAACAGGGATCGCAAAGAGTATGTTGAATGGCATAAGACAATTGGGTGCTCGGCCATCCACCCCTTGAGGGGATTGGTCAAGCTCTAAGACACTTATTCCAAAATATCAGAAGGCCATAACCACAACAATCCTGCATGACAAACCCAGGTGCAAGATAAAGAGTTAGTTTACAAAAACCCATAGCTGTGTTTTCATAGCCTCTGTGAGAACTGCGGAGTTCTCACAGAACGCTGCAGAAAGCTGAAAGATTTCTCGACCAAAGCTTTTCAGCATCTACAGCCTTGTTGATCACGAGGATGGCACAGGCCCATCTCTCAAGCCTGCCCAGGTCCCTCTGTATGGCTTAATGCTGAGCTCAGCCCAGCAGGTCCACAATCCTCTTGCACTGGGGAGCCCAGAACTGAGCACAGCACTCCAGATGTGTCCTCATCACTGCTGAGCATTTCCTTCCACCTTCCTTGCCAGTGGGGCAGTCTGAGCAGCAGAAAAGGCCTTGGCTCTCTGCAGGCACAGCTCAGCAATAAAAAAATCCCTAATGTTGACATGGAGATTCTGGTGAGAAAAAGGGAATCAGTATATTGTTAGCAGAGGAAATATTTTCATCTACTTCTTTATGCGCTGGTGATGGTGAGAAAGAGGAGGTTTACTCTGAGTGTTTCCAGGACACTCATTGGTGTTTTGCACTAGGAGATACAGGAGGACATCCTGCCCTGCTTGTTCTATTAGAGATATTTTTGTTTTACACTCGAGCATGTGTTTTTGAACTTTTGAGCAATAGCTTTGGTTAAAGGAACTTACACCAGGCAGGAATAATATCTGTGATCTCTGTCTCTTGCTGGGAAGTGATTCTTGCTTCCCTTTGGTTCTTGCTCCTGGGATCTGTTAATCTCTGGCCAGGGGTAAACCAGGCCTGTTAGGATGCAGGTGCATGTTGGCCTCATGAACCCAATGCAATGTCCTGACAGCCCCTGGAGCTGTTCTGAAGTTTTTAAAAAACCCTAACTCTCTCCAGCTCTGATGTTACAAGGGTATAGCATCAAAAGAGGCAGTGTTCCCAGCCTCATCTAGATCTGCATTGATGTGATCCTGCCAGTCCTTCAGAAAATGAAATGTTTGTGTTTGTTAAAAAGCTAAGAGCAATTACCTGGAGCTAACAAGGACTTCTGCAATTAGACTCACTCCTGAGATTAAGAACTTTCCTAGCTGGTGATTGGCCCTCTCCACAATTCTCTACAGCCCCGTATCTCCCCTGGGAGAGACTCAGCTAAACACAAAGGCCTAGTTAAAACTTGGTGAAACTCTAATGCCTTGGGACGTATGCACTCAGTGTCTTGGAAAGAAACTTCGTTGAGAAGAGGGAATAGGCAGCAAGGGATGTGAGCAAGGGCACAGGGGAAGAGCCAAAGAAACTGAAAGACAGAGGTAAATTGAAAATATTTATAATATCAGTGACTGCAGACTGACATGCTGCAGTTAGTTCCTGATCTGTCCCAGTTTAAGATCAAAATAATCTGTTCATTAGCATAAGAATAATGGTCTTGTTTCAGAGCAGATTTGCTGTGAGGCCTGGAGCACTGTTATGTCCAGGGCTGATGACAGAGAAGGTCATTTCTGTGAGGACTTTGGCAAATAAGCTGTCAGAAAGGCAGGTCTGCAAGGTCAGAGAATCACAGAAAATCCTGAGCTGGAAGGGACCTGTCAGGATCATCCAGTCCAGCTCCTGGCCCTGCACAGGACACCCCAAGAGTCACAACACGTGTCTGAGGGCATTGTCCAGACGCTTCCTGAGCTCAGACAGACTTGGTGGTGCAGAGACCACTTCCCCCGGGAGCCCGTTCCAGTGCCCAACCACCCTCTGGGTGAAAAAGTTTTTCCTGATATCCAGCCTAAACCTCCCCTTACTCAGCTCCAGCCATTTCCTCAAGTCCTGTCACTGGTCATGAGAGTGAAGAGATCAGCCCCTGCCCCT
Source organism: Struthidea cinerea (assembly GCA_013397865.1). Classification (NCBI taxonomy): domain Eukaryota; kingdom Metazoa; phylum Chordata; class Aves; order Passeriformes; family Corcoracidae; genus Struthidea; species Struthidea cinerea. The sequence continues at coordinate 299,709 of VZTI01002870.1, read as the reverse complement.
CTGCTGCCCCTCGGGAGGATGGTGCAGACCACAATGAGGCCTGACCTCGGTGTCCTCTCCCCCAGGCCAGCTGCCCTGCAGCAGAGCTCTGCAGTTTCAAAGGAACTTCTTCACAGGAGCAGCACACACGACACACATGATCCCAAATTGTGTCATTGTCCAGTGGAGGGCTTCAAAGACAATGAGGCTGCAGTAATGACTCACGGGCAGGGGCCTTGCTCATCAGGTGGAAAAATGCAAAGCCGTTTATTGCAAAGTTAGAATTCCCTAAACACCAGCACCCAACAGGATATCACATCATATAAACAGCAAAGATGTTCACCACAGTGTCCCCCAATCACCTGGGGCATTGCACAGATTTTACCTATTACGGTAACAGGCAAACAATGCCCTATAAGGCCACAAACTCCAATGAACACTTCTCCTAGGCCCAGTCTGTCCATAAACACACAATCCTCTCTCAGTCCATCCCCGGTGACCTGGATGCACTCCCAGGGTCCCCTCCGGGCCCAGGACAGAGCCCCTCTCTCTGATCCTCAGGGCCCACCTCTCTGCCACCACCCAGTGCACCCCAACAGAGGCGACTGGAGAACCCCTCTGAAGAGGACAGGCTGAGATAGCGGGGTCTGGTCATCCTTGAGAAGACTGAGAGGAGACCTTATCCCCTTATTTAAGTAGCTGCAGGGAGGCTGTGTAGCAGGGCATTTGCCCCCCACACAAGAGCTCATCTGCTGTTTGTTACACAGCCAGGTACCTCAAACAGGCCAAGCTGTCCTGCAGAGTTATTTTGGTGCCATGGGGTTAACCCTGCTCTGGCATCTTCCAGCTGCCCAAAAACATCTCACTGTTGAAGTGAGATCTGGAAGATAAGCTGGATTTCTGACAGACAGACACCTCATTGTAGTAACTTTATAAAAGCCACAGCAAACTTTCACAAAGCAGAAATCTTCTATACATTCCATGGAAATTTGTGGAGTTTCTCCTGGGAGTAGGGATGCTGCTTTGTGGTTACTCCCCTGGGGTTAAGTGAAGGAATCTGTACATTATCATCATTTCTGTGGTAAATTACATTTGCCTGCTAATCAATTCTATTTCTTTTGCTAGCTTTAGTATGGGTACCTTGACATAGTGCACTGTTTTATGCTGTGCTGTAATCTACTGGTAGTTCTTTGGGTTATTTTCTAATTACATCAACAGTGATATAAAATATGTCTCAAATATGCTTTTATATTTAAAATCAGAGATGAGATTTGAAAATATGATGAATTAAATCTTTTATTGGTGGCTCATTTTCCTTTTTAATTAATGCTGAAAAATATTCTACATTTTTCTGTTTTAATTTTTTTTTTTTTGGTACAAATTAAGATGTGATTAAAAACAAACATGTTAAGCTTCTGCAAAGAGTTACACCTTATAATTTTTCTGTGGAATTATAAACTCTCGAGATAAAAATTCATATGACATCAAACTAAGAACATTGGACTTTTATGATGTTTATGTTTACAATTATTTTCAGGAATGAAGGGTTAATTTAAGGAGTAATTCATGTCCTTAACTTCCCAATATCATTTAAGTTTTGAAGATTTAATATAAAGAATTTTATAAACAGTTACAGAGCATTGCAGTGGTTAGGTTCTTCAAATGTCTAGATTTGGTCTAACGTTTAAAACAATTACTCTAAAATTAAAGAAAGATCTTTGGGACAGTGGGGCAGGAATGCAATTTTGCACACCTTTTTCTTCCCCCCAGTAACAATCTCAGAATTAATAATCAGTACTCATCAATTTCCTGGGCTCTACATTATAGCCTGAATCATGTCCTCTCCTTTCCCCAAAGACATTTATTAAACACTTTCAGGAAATAAATGCAACCTGATGAAAACTTATTCTTCTCAGTTCTTTCAGTAAAAGCAGACTCCTGAATATTACTCTTTTGTTCAAAAAGTCAGAAGTATGTAAAACACAATTTTAAAGTTTCTGAAAAATAGCAAGGAAAAGAAAAAGAAAAAAAAAGAGGTTTATTTATTTCAGAATTTCTTAAGTATGTGTAAGAAGTTTCCTTCCAAAATCTTACCATAGCTTCTAACACTCCCTCTTACAACTGAAAATCTCCACTCTTCTCCCTCTTTCCTGCCCAATAGCTGAAGTGTTCTTGGGAATTCTTGGGAAATTAATTTTACTGAACAAGAATTTAGAGTGAAAAGTACCACTACGAGCACCTGAAACAAAGCAAATATTCTATTTCATTTCCACACTGAGTTAATGCTTCTCCATTTTTTCCTCAGGGCTCCTTTCACCTCCTTATTCCTCAAACTATAAATAACAGGATTCAGTAAAGGAGTCACCACAGAATAAGAAAGTGAGAGGAACTTATCAACAGATGCACAGTAGCTGTATTTTGGCCGCAGGTACATGGAGCCTGCGGTACCATAAAAAAGAGTCACAACCAAGAGGTGTGAGGAGCAAGTGGAAAATGCTTTCTGCTGGCTCTCAGCTGATGCCATCTGAAGAACTGTGGAGATTATACGAATATACGAATAAATGATCAGTAGGAAAGGACTCAGAATGGCAAAGACAGCCACCACGATGACTCGGATTTCACTTGGGAAAGTGCTGCCACAAAGCAGGTCCAGGAAGGGCTGAATCTCACAGAAAAAGTGGTCGATGGCAGAGCCACACAAGGGTGAGCTGAACGTTATGAGGGTGTGTACTAAGCCCACAGCAGTTCCACAAATGTAAGTTCCAGCGACCAGGCTTCTGCAGACCCTGCCGTTCATGATAATTGTGTAGTGCAAGGGGTAGCAAATTGCAAAATAACGATCAAGGGACATGGCAGCCAAAAGAAAACATTCAGCAACTCCAAAGAAAAGGAAGAAAAACATTTGCATTGCACATCTTGTCTTGGAAATACTTACTGTTCCCACCATCAGATTCTCAAGAACAGTTGGGACAATGACTGACAAATAGCAGATATCCAAACAGGACAGCTGAGTGAGGAAGAAATACATGGGGGTATGAAGGGTAGTATCACTATTTATTACGAAAGCTATCACTGTGTTGGCCATCAAGGTGAGAATATAAAGAGATAATACAACTACAAAGAGCAAAAGATGCAAATGAGAGCTTTCAGAAAAACCCAGGAGTCTGAATTCACTCACTCCACTGAGGTTCCCAAGGATCATCCTTCTTTGGTACCCAATAGAACTCTCTTTGTTTAGTGTTCGGTAGCTGACAAAGCTGCAAACAGCCAGGCAAATCTGCAATCAAAATACAACTCCCTGACTGAACAGACAAAAGGATGACTAGAATTTAGAAACTATCCAGATTTTGAAAAGATCTTCTGAACAGATTATAAAAGTTTCTAAAGAAAATAAGGTGGTCTTATGCATGTATTTTTGTCTCTATTTTCGACTGATTCTTCTTCTTTCATAGCACTGCCTTCAAACTTTGCATATTCACTACTGTCTTCAAATGCTCAGCTACCATTTTTACCCTGTAGAACAAGAAAAAAAATTATAGCAGATATCTTTTTATTGATTAATCAGTTCAAGTCCCAATATCATCAGTCGCAACATTTGAATATAACAAAGGTAATTTCTCCGCTACCTTTTGTAGCAGAGTGGTGGAAGAAGAGGAAGGAAAAAAACCCCTAAATTATGAAGTCTCCAGAAAAGCTTTCTACTCTGAGCACTCTGCAGTGAAGCAGAAGAGATGCTTTTCCACAGTGCTTTATACTATATATATATATAATATATGTATTTATGAAGTCCACTGAGACTGGCTAGTGCTGACTGGAGCAGGAAGGAGTAGTTGTTAGAGGCTGGCGAAATGTGATGCATGTAGATTAGCTGACTCACAGACACCTCTAGTTTTACACAACTTGGACAGCATTTCTATATAAACCCAGATATCCTACTGCAATCTCGAGGTCTGGCTTTTATTTTGCAGTAATTACTGTTTCTTCATAATGCAGCCAAATTAATGACAGAGTTGCCACACAGGCTTACCATACTTATGCTTTCTCAACAAAATTTGAAGGTGAAGCAACTGGGGATAAAAAAAAAATCATTTGGGGATAAGGGACATAAGATTCACTCGTTACCAACCTTAATTTTTATTGTATCCTATTAAAAGATCTTTTTTATTGAGCTGTTGTTGGGTTTATTATGTGGTTTCTTACTCAGATCCATTAGCAACCCTTCATCGTCTCTCTCACCACAAAGCCCCTCTCAATGCCAAAGAGATTGATTAAAAGTTGAATTACTGGCTGACACTCACATTTCCAGTCTTGAGACATCTCATTCAGTCTGCTCCTTTTTCACCTGGCCTTAGGACTGTCTTTGCCCACTTTTATCCTCAGTCATTGACTGCAGAGTTGTAGACACTGAAAAGCTTTGGTAGAGAAATTTTCCAGCTTTCTGCAGCGTTCTGTGAGAGCTCTGTGGTTCTCATGAAAGCCGTGATAAACACTGCTATGGGTTTTTGTAAACTGAGTTTAACTGTGCTCCTGGGATCTGTTTTTCAGAGTTGTTATTGTACACAGTGAAATAATATTTTGAAGTGGGTGTGGTGAGCTTTGGCCAATGGGACAGGGGGTGGCTGGTCCAAGATCCAATGACCTCCTGTCATCTTTGGGAACCAAGTTATATAAATCAAATTATAATTAATTAAATGACTACTTTCTCCCTGAACTTGGATTGTGTCGTTACTCGCCCTTCTCGGTACGTCGCAGCGACACAGAGTGACCTCTGCATCACAGTCATATTCTGTGAACAGCAGAAAGAAAGTGATTCTGTAGGGCAGAACCACCTAATGTGATGTAGGTGTCTCCTGTATGATAAGGTAAGTGACAGCTTAAAAGTGCAGTATCTTTGTTTAATTAAACAGAAATATAATATGATTCATGTAAATAAAGACAGAAATTATTATCCATATGTCGCTGTGATCGACACTGACGGCAAGGAATGTCACGAGTAAGTTCAGAAGGGAAAGCAGGTCTGAATCTTTATTAATTAATTAATTCATCTTTTATAACAGGGATCGCAAAGAGTGTATTCAATGGCATAAGACAGTTCGGTGCTCGGCCATCCACCCCCTGAGGGGATTGGTCAAGCTCTAAGACACTTGTTTCAAAATATCAGAAAGCCAGAACCATAACAATCCTGCATAACAAACCCAGGTGCAAGATAAAGAATTAGTTTCCACAAACTCATAGCAGTGTTTTTCATAACTTTGCAGTTCTTTTCAGAACTTTGCAGTCCTCACAGAACGCTGCAGAAAAGCTGAAAGATTTCTCTACCAAAGCTTTTCAGCATCCACATCCATAGAGGAAAATTCCTGAGAAATCCGAAGGACCTATCTGAGATGGCATGATGAGTTCTCCCATGGCAGAAGGACAGGTGGAACACAAATAATGCCTGAAGAGTTGCACTCATGCAGCTCATGGAGTAGGAGACACACACGAGGAGCACACAGAACCTCTTGGACATAATCACAGGGCAGAGCAAGGGGTTGCAGATGGTTATAAAGCATCCCGTGGGCTGACAGCCAGCAGGGAGCATTCTCCCGTCACTGCAGTGCAGAACAGGAAGAGCTGAGCTGTGCATGTCGTGTGGGACATGACTTTTGTGTCAGCTAAAAAGGTCACGCGTGTGCCAGGGATGATGATGGTGGAGCAGCATCGGCATCTAAGAAGAAAAGGCTGCGGATGAAGGAGTCCATGGGGGTGTGGAGCTTGGAGCCCAGCTGGATGAGCACCGTCACCCCCAGGTTTCCCACCAGGGTCAGCAGAAAGATCAGCAGAAACACCGGGAAGAGAAGGACCTGCAACTTCGGGTTGTCTGTGAATGCCAGAAAGACAAACTCGGTCACCACAGTGCGATTCCCTTCTGCCACCTACTGTGGGAGGAAGAATCAAGATTGCACTGCAAAGGACAAGGTAAACGCAGACTGATACACAATGAAGGTATAATTTTATGTACCTTCCTACTCATGTTTTTCAAGTTCTGAACTTGAATTATCTCACAGGCATTTTCTGCCTTTCAGAGGTCTTTATTCTTTCCATGTACTCTGAAGGAGTCTGCTTATTAAGGCTAAACTTTCTGTGCCCAGCAACAAAAAACTTTTAAAAGACTTTCAAGAACTGATTTTTACCACTTTCCTTTTCCAGAGAAGAGTAAATTTTACTTATGTAACTACATAACCAATGTATTTTGGTCTAATTTGTTCATTAAAATCTACAGTACTACAGATTTTCCATGGTCCCTAGTCACTTTTGTTTCTTCTTAAAAATTTAGTGTTATTTAGTTTTCTGCCAAAAATTAAACCAAATTTTCCCACTGTGATTTAATTTTTAAAAATTTTATGTCCCCCCCCTTTCATTGTGAGCAAAAGAAAATCACTTTTCCCCTCCCACCATTTCATAGAACCATAAAATCACAGAACATCTCAAGTTGGAACGGACCCAGAATGTTCATCCAGTCCAACTCCCTGCCCCTTGCAGAAGTTCTCAGTGGTGAAAGGAGAATAGACATGCTTCAGACAAAGTGTGTCAGAGAAGCCCTCCTGTCGAGTCAGCAGGAACAGAAAGGACACTCTTGCTTTCTAAACTCCTTCTCAGAGAGGAGCCTGGATGCAGCTGGATCCCATCCCAGCCCCAGACTCCTCAAAAGTTTATGTCTAAAGGCTCACAGAGGTGTAATTGAGCCTGTGTGTGGTGAACACCTGTGTACAACTTTGTCCCATGGGATTAAGGATGGTAAACCAAATATATTTCTATAAATAAAATGAAGTATTTATTTAAATTAATTGCAATGATTAAGCAAAATAACTTAATCAGAATTATTTGCTACATAGCAAAGGTGGCCATAGTATACAATATGCTAGTGTCGTACAGTGCACTATTTTTGAAGCAGCAGAGGAGCAATTATATTAAATCTAGCAAAAGAATTATTAAGTAGAGATTGATGTTACCCATACAACAGCCATGAGCAAACCTGTTTTTCTCAGCCTCAAGAAGTGACCTTAAGGGTCTTCCCTCCTCAAGGGAGGGACCTTCACACACCTCAGGGAGGTGTGCTAGGAGTTCTTGTCATGCCAGAGTGGGAGTGCCTTTGACAGCATAAAGTGATTGGCTGCCAGTCATTTACATTTTTAGGTTATGTGCTGTCAGGTTTGCTCAGCAAAATACGCTTTGCTGCTGAAAGAGGTGTCAGCAGCTCTTTGGTTTCTTCCACTTGGCACTTCTGACTCCCGTATGAGGGCCTGGACATCCTTGCTGCTCCCACCCTCAAACCAGGGAGCACCTGTTTTGCACGTCCTCATGGTGTTGGAAATTATATAACTTTACTGATACCTTTTCGAATTAATTGTTTTAATTAAGTTTACTAATTAAATGTTTTAATTAATCATAAGCAGCGTAATTTTCCACTGTCATATGCCCCTGAAGTCAACATTTAGCAAGGTTTGTCATAAGCTGCTGCAGTGGGAACACAGCTTGGGAAAACTCCTGAAGCTTCAAGTTTTGCTAAAACAATTGTAATCAACCTTGATCTGCTTCAGTGATCGCAGACCTGGAAGAGAGATGCACTGCTGAAGCTGGGCACAAGGAATGCAGAATTTATGAACCACAAGGCCATTTTGCAGAACCCTGAGCTAAAGAGGAAACGAACACAGCCAATTCAGCAATGGTACTGTAATCCCATTGTCCTGGTTTCAGCTAGGGCAGAGTTAATTTCTTCTCAGCAGCTGTTCCAGTGCTGGGTTTTGGATTCAGAATGAGAATAGTGTTGATAAGACACTGAAGTTTTGGGTTTTGCTAAGTCATGTTTATCCTAAGTCAAGGAATTTTTTCCTTGTCTCCTGCTCTGCCAGTGAGGAGTTGTGGGGGTCAGTGATGCCTTTGGTTAGGGGCGAACAGAAGCATCCCCTGGGATGCTTTGTTCCTTGGGATGGTCTGTCCCGGTTTGAATCTCCCGGTTGGCTGTAAGCCTCGTCACTCCCCTGGCATTCTCCCATTGGTCCCCATTCCCTAATCCCACCTTTCTCCCTGGCCCCGGATAAAACGGGGACCCTCGGGATCGGGTTTCGGATTTGCTTTGGAGTTCGGCTGTACAACATGGAATAAACCATCCAGCAGGATGATAAGCGAATCTCCTTCCTGCCTCTTTGCCACCTGACTGTACTACCGAATGTGCCCCGGGTTCTGTGGGCTTGCGGGACCACACAGAGCCGGGCAAAAATTACGGTAATAAGGAGGTTCACAAAAGAAACTGGGAGGGAGCACAGCTGGGACAGGTGACCTGAACTGACCAAAGGGATGTCCCACATCATAGAACTCATGCCTGGCGTATAAACTGGGAGGAGTTGCCCAGAAGGGCAGCTGATCTTGGCTGGGGAAGGGGGCTCTGGCATCAGTCAGCAGGTGGTGTGCAACTGCATTGTGCATCACTTGCTTGGTTCCTTTCCATTATCATTATTAATTACTACTGTTGTGTTTTACTTTATTTTCAATTATTAAACTGTTCTTAATTCAACATACAAGTTTTACTTCAAATCTCCTCCCCATTGCACCCGTGGAGGGTGGGGAAGAAGAGGTGGTTGAGCAAGCAGCTGCGTGGTGCTTAATTTCCATCTGGGTTTAAACCACAATACCTCCCTATCTGGGAAAAAGATAACAAAAAGACTGAAAATGTGGACTAATTAGCATGAGAAGCAAGAAGTCAATAACCAATAGAAGACAGAACACTAATTAATGAAGACCATTATGCAATTTATAGCCAATGAACACTAATTTCTTTGTTTGCTAAAATGTATAAATAGTGCAAAGCTTTGACAGAGCGTGTGCATGTTTACTGGAGCGCTGTAATAAAGTGATGCCTGCTTTCTAACACTAAAAGTAGCATTAGAGAGCTTGATTTATCCTGATGTTTTCAGTGACAGTGGTGGGTATGACAGTTTGGTCAAGCTGGTCTCAGCACTCTTTAACACTAAAAACAGGAGACCCTCCTTGCTCAAGCCATTACTGGTAAGGTGCAAACAAGCCACAGTTGGAGCTGCTGCATCCCTGCTCAGGCAGAGCGTCCTGCTCCAGCTGGCACAGCCCCCTGAGCAGCACCTGGCTGACAGTCCATCACTTGAGACTATAAAATGGGACAGACTTCTAACACGCCCCTTCTCCGAGTGTGTGTGGAGATTCCTCCCTTGGGTGGGGACACCCGGCAAGGTTTCGCCTTGAGAAAAAGAGACTCGTCCAGGGCCGTTGGACAGAAAAAGATTTATTTTTCTAGCTTTAATATAATTGCTTCAACATTGCTTCCAAATACTATACTATACTATACTAGCAGCTATAACTATCTACACTGTGGAATAAAGAATTCTAATTAAAGCCCTTTAGTCTAATCATTAGCATCCTCATCCATTCAAATAAATTGTTCCCTCATGTCTGAGAAGGTGTGTATGTCTGAGAAAAACAAGGACACCTTTGCTAAAAAACGCAGTGCTAATCTTCCATTCTGCTTCAGCCAGGGCCATAACCTGACCCCAGCACTCCCAGAGTGCCCTGAGTGCTTGTCTGACGTGAATCTCTGGGGCATGGAAACCCTCCTCTTGCTCAGTGAGGGGTGGTGGTCTGTGCACGGCACAAACCGGCTGCGGAGATCGTAGCCCCGCCGTGGGGATCTCCTCTGCTCCCTCCGCCTCGGTCGGGTTTGCTCCCGACCAGCCCTGAGCACAGGAGGCTGCCTGAAGCTGGTGTTGGAGGGCCCTGGAACTGCATTATCCACTGGGGCTCTGTCACAGCGTGGAGGACTTGTTCTCCCCCTCTTCCTCTTGCTCAGTGAGGGGTGGTGGTCTGTGCACTGCACAAACTGGCTGCGGACATCACAGCCCCGCCGTGGGGATCTCCTCTGCTCTCTCCGCCTTGGTCGGGTTTGCTCCCGAGCTGCCCTGAGCACAGGAGCCTGCTTCAAGCTGGAGTTGGAGGGCCCTGGAACTGCACTGTCGATAGGGGTTTGGTCACAACATGGAGAACTTGTTCTCTGCCTCTTCCTCTTCCTTGATGAGGGGTCGTAGTCTGTGTGTTGCACAAAGCGGCTGCGGAGCTCGTAGTCCCCCCGCACGGATCTGCTCATCTCTCTCTGCCTCAGCAGGGTTTGCTCCTGAGCAGCCCTGGGGGCAGCAGCCCACTGGAAGCTCCTGTCGGAAGGCGCTGAAGCTGCACCATCCCTGGGAGCATGGCCACAACTTGGAAGGCCAGTTCTGCTCCCTGCGGAGTGGTCACGGTCCGTGGTGTCCGCAAAGCGGCTGCGGGCATCCCTGCCCCGCAGCAGGGATCTGCCCCGGGCCTGCTCCCTGCCAGTGCCTCCCACGGCCAGCGCCGTGTCCTGCAAAGAGAGCTGTGGAGAGTTCCTGCCCTTTTCTCCTGAAAGGACCACAGTCAGAAGTTCTGGGAGGGGACATTTCATTGGAGGGCTGCCAAGGCCAAAGGGCCAAAGGCACACAAACTGGATGGAACCAGGTGGGATGGTTTGAGAGGAAGCAGCATTGTGGCTGTGAAGAATGCTGCAGGGTGGGTGGGAAAAGGAGAAATGCTGAGATCCTAGAAAGAAATCAACTGTTCCTCTGGTGCCCTGACCACCTCCCCAGAGTTACCTTAGTCCTACCAGGCAAACCCTGCAGTCCAATAGAAGCCACCCGGCTGCTGCCTGCCCACTGCCTGAGGAAGGAAGGGGCATATGGTGGTGCCAGCGAGGTAGAAGCCCTTTCTCCAATTTTCAGATCAGAGCATCTGGAGAAAAAAGAGTGATCTCCGTTTCAGGCTGTCGTTGCAGCCTCCTCTGGGGCTCAGTCATTTTGTTGGAGAGGTTTCTATGACAGAGAGAAGACTTAACCAGGGCCACTAATAGAAAATTCAGCTAGGGTCTTCCCAGCCAGCCTGCTCCTGTCCCAGCAAAACCTCATCTTTATACCTTCTACAGCCTCCATTTCATAAATTCACAGACTTGTTTGGGTTGGAAGGGACCTTAAAGCTCCTTTTGTTCTGCCCTCCTGTCATGGGCAGGAATACCTTACAGTAGACCAGGTTTCTCCAAACCCTGTCCAACCTGGCCTTGAACACTTCCAGGGCCAGGGCACCCACAGCTTCTTTTGGCAGCCTGTGCCAGGGCCTCACCACCCTTCAGCTGAAGCATTTCTTCCTAATATCTAATGTAAACCTGCCCTGGCTCAGCTGAAAACTGATACCCTTCATCCTGTCCAACACTCCCTGATAAAGAGTCCCTCCCCATCTTTCCTGGCGGGCCCCTTTAAGTTCTCTCCCTCTTCTCTACGTAAGTCCAGCATCAGAGAGCAGACAAGTAGCAGGTTACATCAGGGCAGCAGCCTGAAGGACAGATATGGGGCAGTACAGATTTCACAGCACTGAATGGTGCAGGTAGCAATTGCATTCAATGAGGAAAACACTCAGGAGTATGAGAAGCAAAACAATAAATGGGGAAAAGGAAACATCTTCTGAACAACACCTGAATGCTGGTTATTACCTGGCATAAAACAGCAGGTAGGCTTGCTGCCTGAGAGCTGTGTCAATGCAACGAAGCTCCACAGACTCATCATCCATCTGGTACCACAGTCCGTTGCTGGCCTGTAAAAAAAAAAAGGCAAGGATCTCTCTTTCTCTCCAAAAACACAGGCAGAAAACTACCAAACAAAGAGTATGTCAAAACAAACCCAGTCCAGCCTCTAAGGAGACCTTCTGCCCCAAAACCTTGGCTGTCAGTAACACTGGCAGGAAAGTTTGTCTTCCCCAGCACACATTTTTCCCCACTGGAAAGGAAGGAAGTTGGTCCTTACCTTTGTGTAGCAGAAATAGTGTCCTCCATGGCAGCTGACCCCACTGTGCACCAGGACGGCGTATAAGGAGTAATGGAGGGGTTCTCCATCTGCCTGAGACATGTATGGGCGAAGATCCAAGTACTCGGGGTACTCCACAACCTGCAGAGACACCAAGAGGGCCCAGAAGTGATCCTGATCTGTGACATGAAATAGCCTGCCAACTGCAGGGGCCACAGGTGTGTAAACACATCTTTGGGGCTCATGAACAGCTGGTTTTCCATAAAGTTTGGGTGGCAGGAAAGTGTTCTTGGCCAAAGCAGCCCTGCTGGAGAAGAGCACTTGCTTGTCTTCCCAAGGGAATTCTTCTCTCCCCAGAAGGGAACACGACTAACCCAACACCAGTGGCTTGTGACAAGGAAATCTGCTCCAGGAAATCTGCTCCAGGAAGAGAAAGCTGCACACCAGCTGTGTACACACCTTGCTGATCTTCCCGCCGGTGAAGCAGTCAAACCTTTTCAGACACACCGTGAGAACCTTGGGTGCACAATGGACTGTGAACCTCTTGGAGGCGGCGACATTCTTCTCACACCTTGAAACCAAGCACAGAGCCCAGAGCTGAAATGTACCCAATCCTCCCCCAAGGTGGCCAGGCAACCTTTCCTGTCTCACACAGCTTTTGCTATTCTAAGGTACTCACTGCCCTATTTAAAAAAGCTGCATCTCATTTGTGTGCAGTAAACCCCCATGAGAAGATGCCTTCTCCCCAGTGACATGCAGCCCCCTCACACAGGATCTCACGTTAATATGTCCTTAGTAATCATCTTACTTGTTACATTTAAAGCAGTTTTCACCATCCAGGTGCTCGGGAGCCACAAAGTCCTCCAGAGCTGCAGTGAGGGATGAGGCTGCCTGGAGGAGTGAGAAATGAGTGCACTGAGTTGTGGGAAATGCCCTCACCCAAACGTTTCCCAGGAGCTCACAAGACCTCTGTAGCTGATGCTGAAGAGACCACCATGAACCTGTGAGCAGCATCCAGAAGGAGGCAGAAAGACAGTGTGATGCTGAACGTTCCCCTGTGTCCCAGGGGCTCCTGGAGCCATCAGGAGCTCCCTCCCTGTCCCACCGCTCAGTTCAACTAATGACAGTGTGCAGGGGCATCAGTGGTGCAAACAATCCAACCCATCAGCCCGGGAGCCAGACAGGTGTTTAGGAGGGCAGAGGGAAGAAGGATGAGGTTATATCAAGGGTGCAGAGAGAATAATGCTGCTTGTTGAGCTTAGAGACAGCACCTACAGAGAGCCCAGTGCCACGGCCTCTGCGGGAGGACACCATCCATTCCCCTTCCCCCCCACCACCAAGATCTCTTGTGCTCACAGTCTACATTTTCGTAGACTACATGTGTGGTAGCCTACATGTGTTGACTCTGGAAAGCTACAGGGGCCTTGGGATGTCTTGAAGCACAATGGCAAAGCCTCTTACTTTGATATCCAAAGGGACATCCAGGAAGGCCTCGTAGGAATCAGAAACGGCTTTGCAGCTGAAGCAGGTGACTGGAAGGAAAAATCCAAATGCTGAGCAATGGGGAGCTGACTGACACTGCCCACTTACACTTGTGGTACCTGTCCCACCAGTCCCAGGACCAGCTGTCAGGCACAGGCAGACAGAAGGGCACAGGCAATGTTTAGGAGAGCAATATTTGTGCAAACGTACCTCTGGATCTCAGAAAGCCCCCAAATATTTGATGGACAATGGTAGTAGATTGAGAAGAGATGTCCAAGCTGGAAACAAGTGGTAAGACAGAGCATTATATCCTCCAAGAGCTTTGCTTTGCCTGAAAGCCCTCGGTTTAGGTTTTCCTTGATGGGAGCCCATCAAGCAGCCCAAAGGGCGCAGAACTTTGTAAGGGTAATTTGCTTGTGCTTACTCGGCGCTTGCACTCAGACAAGCTCTCTGCATGGCATTGACAGTACAGCATAAGAAGTCATGGGCATCCTCCTCCCTGCCAGGCTGAAAATGTTCTCCTATGCCTAAGAAAGAAGAAGTTTGTAGCTCTCTCATACTAGAAGGGAAGAAAACCTGTCAAAGCACCTGGAATGACTTACATCTGAACACCCTGAGGACAGCCAAAGGCAGGATGGCACTGACAGAGGAATGCAAGACCTTGTTAACGTGCGCTTCCATGATGCACATCATGCAGAAACCTCGCTGGTGACCTGAAGAGGGAGGCAGGGAAGGTCCTTAGGTTAGCAAAATACCCATAGCAATGGGATACTCCTCCTCTTCCACTCCCACTCCAGTGCAACACTCCACTCCTCCCAACGTCCCAATGATCCCGGGGCATTTTAGCATGCAGAAAATGTTCTTAAGAGGGATGCTAAACTGACAGAAGTTTTCTGTGCAATAAGCCAAGAGGGTTTAACTTGCAGGAAGAGAGACCTGGAGCTAGAAAGAGGTGCCTTCCTGAAGAGTAAGACAGCTGGATAGGACAAGTGCCTTCTAGGCTTGAGTGTTCAAAGAACATAAACTCATGGGGCTGACAAAGGGCTGCTGTTCTCCTAAATCAAACTGCAGATTCTGGGAATCTTTGGGATTTAATTATTAGATTTTCAAGGAGATGTTCCTAAAAGCACTCACAGGCCTGGCTGTGTTCTCGAGAGAGCAGGTAGTTGGCCAGTGGGGGGGTGTAGGTCAGGCACTGCAGGACAGCATTGAGGAAGCACGTGTTGCCCATATTGAAGAGTCCTGCTCCAGCACTCTGTCTCTCCTGCCAGACCATGCAAATCTTCTCCGGTGGAAAGAGGATCCTTTTTGGAGGAGTCATTCCCTCGGCAATGACTGCAGAGAAATTCCATTTGAAAAGAGGGGAGATGAAGAACGAAAGCATATTCAAGCTTTGAGTTCTCCACACAAGCACTCGGGACAACCAGCTCAAACCTTCAACTCGGTATGAGGGGAAGCCTGGCACTGCCATTGCAATTTATGGGTTTGGAAAATTCTGTTCCCCTGCTTACTTTGCCAGGAGTCCAACAAACCTAAATCTGATTTCTTGGCCTCAGGCTACCTTCCTTTCTCACTAGAGCTGCAGACTGGATTATCAGGTCAAGCTTTCCCTTTTCCTGATTGTAACTTACTGAAAACAAGCAAGTACTGAACACAGAAGGTAACTGAAAGGATGTCAGACCTCTCTATGAGCAATGATGTTTCAAAGTCTCATACGTAGTGGCAAAAGAGAGACAAAAGGTGTTTTCCTGTGACTAATCCTAAACACCTGGGTCAGTCTGGTGCTCTCAGGAAACATCCCAGAGTTCACTCTAGGTTGTGAGCACATCATTCTGGGACCTGACCACCAGCCATGTCAGTTGTCTGTGGGGATTCAGAAAGTCCAAACATGCTGGTGAAGCTGATACTTACAGGACTCGTTCCCTCTTGTGGCCATTGCCTCTCTCAGGAACAGAGGGCAAAGCTCTGGATGACCAAGGACATCAGGACAAGCTCCAGAAACAGATCAGTGTCAATCCCATCACCTGATTGCAAATAAATGACTGTAGCTCACCAAAAGTATGGAAACTCCAAATAAACACAACCTATAGAACAGTAAATGCCATCAAGTGTTTCAGAGGTGCTTGTACTGCTGCCGAACCGCGGGCTCACACCCTCATGATCCGTGCCAGAGCCCCAGCTCCCAGCAGGTTCAAAGGTCCTTTTGAAATGCTCCAGGACATGTCACTCTCTCTGAAGAGGCCCTGCTGCTGCTCTCCTATCACTGCATCAGCAGCAAAGCTCTCCAGCTTTCCCACCTCCTATGCAGGACTGACCAGCTTTCAGCCACTAATTTAACTACTGCCTTTGCTGCTCTCCTTTTTCCCTCCTGCAGCAGTCAAGGTGGGCTTTTTGGGGTGACTCTAGGCTGAGCCCAGCCCCTACAGACTACAGCCACCCCCTACTTACCTATTCTAGGCCATAGTAAAGAACGAGAATCAGCAAACAGGAGCTCTACCCTAGCCCGTATCTGGTCAGCCCATAAAGGTGTAACAGCTCAGCCTACAGCTAGGAAGGTATAAACCAGCCTAGACTCTTATGCCATATCTCCTTCCTCTGTGGTCTATCCCAAGAGTCAAACCATGATTACCTCTGAGAGGATGAAAGGTGAGGAGAAGAGGACAGTCAACAATAAATTTGTTTAAAAGACAGGCACGTGAGCAGCAAAGGAAGAAGCCGAGCTATCCTGAAGGCCAGCCTGCTTTCAGGACACCAAGCACTGGGCAGGTGAGGTCACAATCCCTGGAGAGGTTCCACATCTCTGCCCCTCTGTGACACGGGGCCACGCAGGGATGTGTTCCCATGGAACCACATGGTTCCTGGGCACAGGAATCCACGTGGCTCCTCTCGCAGGTGGAAGTCACTGGGACTCCCCTGTGTTGCTGGTGAAGAGCAGTTCATCTGCTGGCATGAGTAAAATGCACTGAGTAAAAGCCTGCCACGGCTAATGAGCAAAGGCCTGCCGAGAGCTGTCACAAGCCTGGTCACAGTTCTGTGTGGCACACGGGGTGCTGGGCATTTCTCTTCCACTCCTGCCAGGCACAGCCCTGTGCCTGTCAGACTCGTGCAGCAGAGCACCCAAGCTCTCACAGGTTCATTTCCAATGAATTTTATCTGCCCTCAAAGCACACCCATGGGCTGACCCTGGACTGGCACCACCAAAGGGACCCTTCAGAGGCTGTGCAGCAATGACGCGTGGGCAAGGACTTTGCTCATCAGGCTGAGAGATGCAAAGCTGTTTGTTGCGCAGTCAGAATTCCCTAAATCCCAGCACCCAACAGGATATCACATCATATAAACAGGAAAGATGTTCCCCACAGTGTCCCCCAATCACCTGGGGCATTGCACAGATTTCACCTAGTATGGTAACAGGCAAACAATGCCCTATAAGGCCACAAACTCCAATGAACACTTCTCACAGGCCCAGTCTGTCCATAAACACACAATCCTCTCTCAGTCCATCCCCGGTGACCTGGATGCACTCCCAGGGTCACCTCCGGGCCCAGGACAGAGCCCCTCTCTCTGATCCTCAGGGCCCATCTCTCTGCCACCACCCAGTGCACTCCAACAGGCTGCGCTGGGCGGACCTTGGCTGGCTGCCCCAACCCAGGTGCTGTCTCTCCTGGGCAGGTTCTTAGCAGCTTGACATTTACTCCTTCCTCCAGGCTTGGTTAGGTTTAGATCAGACACAGCTTTAGCCAGACTCCCACTCAGGATGGCTGGAGGCAGTTTTGTTCCTGCTGCGCTTGACTTCACGCAGCTTTGGGCTACCCTCTGGACACCTGGAGTTCTGGTCAGCCTCTGATCAGCAGGCAGTTGGTGTTCCTTGTGCTCCAAGGAGACAGCTGGTTGCTCTTCACCCCACCTTGACCGGGCTGCTTTGGCCCCTGCACAGCCTGGACCATCACGTTTCAGCCGTTCCTGCTCAGGGCAGGTGGTTTCACCCAGCTCAGCACAGCTCAGCTGGCTCCCCCTCCAGCCATGGGGTGTCTCTTTCACGCTTGGGCCATCCAGGTGGGGCACAGCCTTGCTCAGGTGGCTTTTTTCATCATGTCTTGCAATGGCTGTTTTTTCCCTGGGGATGCTGAAAAGCTTTGGTAGAGAAATCTTTCAGCTTTCTGCAAAGTTCTCACAGAACGCTGCAGAAAGCTGAAAGATTTCTCTACCAAAGCTTTTCAGCATCCACATTTCCCCATCCTTTTTCACCCCTTACCCAGACAGGGGCTCGGGATTTACTCCTGCACTGCACCTGCTCGGGTGACTCTTTCTGCCCCTGCCCTAAGCTGGTGTTTGGGCCCTGCACTGCTGCCCTCCCAGCAGCACCTCGGGAACCCTGATGGAGGCAATTAACGATGGCACTTGTGACCACTGCCCCGCTCACACTGGGGGCATGACAGCTTTTCAAATTATAGAGCTTTTTAAATTAACTTTTAATTATTTTTTAATTACCTTTTAAATAATTGTTTTAATTAATCACAACCAGGATATTAATCATAAGCTGTTTTAAATTAAATTTAAATTTAATTAAATTTAGTTTTAAATCACTTTTAGCCAGCATTTAGCAAAGTTTGTCACAAGCTGCTATTGATGCCTTAGGTTTTAACTTTTATATTTTCAAGTTCTGTACTATTTAGTGTGTAGCTCTGAGGTTTCTTGTAATTCTGTTAATTTCTGCTCTCTGTGCTGGGCAGACACAACAAAGCCTCTCCGGGCCTGCTTCCCAAGGACACCCAGACCGTCCTAGGCCCAAAATGTGTAAACCAAAGGCTCTAAAGGCGGGGGGCAAGCTTGGGGAAATTACATGATTAACTGAAGCTTTAATCAGAGAATTAACCCTGATATGCAAATGAACCAAACCTATAAAAGTGTGAAGAACTCGTGACTCAGGGTCAATCTTGGGGTCCATCCTGGCAGCGGCCTCTGGGTCCCCAGGGTGTGCCTTTGAAGGCCTTTCAAATAAATACCCACCTTTATTCCCTTATTCTGTCTCGTCTCTGTTTCTAGGAGGACGGATAAGGCATCACTATTGTGGGAACAGAGTTTGGAAAATTTACTGACATTTTAAGGTTTTGCTAAGCTAACCCTGATAGGCCTCGATGAACAAAGTCTGGAGAGAGAGATGTATTGCTGAAATTGGACACGGGGGATGCAGAATTTATAGGCCACAAGGACATTTTGCAGAAACCAGAAGATAAAGAAGAGACCAACGAAGACCACTCAGTACGTAACAGGAAACTCTACTATATTGTGATTGTTGTATCGATGTGGCAAGCCAAGGATTAAGTTTTCCCCAGCCTGCAGAGGGTCCAGGTGATTAGGCACCATAATAAAACTGCTCCCACCAGAGGTGTAGTCTGATCCCTCCGAGCTGAGGGGAAGCTGCAGCTTTACGGGAGGAAGGTCTGCGTTCTGCACTTCACTGGATGCCTCATNTCTGTCTCGTCTCTGTTTCTAGGAGGACGGATAAGGCATCACTATTGTGGGAACAGAGTTTGGAAAATTTACTGACATTTTAAGGTTTTGCTAAGCTAACCCTGATAGGCCTCGATGAACAAAGTCTGGAGAGAGAGATGTATTGCTGAAATTGGACACGGGGGATGCAGAATTTATAGGCCACAAGGACATTTTGCAGAAACCAGAAGATAAAGAAGAGACCAACGAAGACCACTCAGTACGTAACAGGAAACTCTACTATATTGTGATTGTTGTATCGATGTGGCAAGCCAAGGATTAAGCTTTTCCCCAGCCTGCAGAGGGTCCAGGTGATTAGGCACCATAATAAAACTGCTCCCACCAGAGGTGTAGTCTGATCCCTCCGAGCTGAGGGGAAGCTGCAGCTTTACGGGAGGAAGGTCTGCGTTCTGCACTTCACTGGATGCCTCATCAAAACCACTGCAAGGTTTAGACAAAAATCAAAGGGTAAGAGACTAAGAAGGCTCCTGACTGCCTTAACAACACAGACTTTGTATCCTGATTGCTCCCTTTAGGCTGGAATACTTCCGTTCCAGGGTCCGAAAGCTGCTCGGCCTGGCTGAGGCCAGACACAGTCCAGGGAGAGCTCAGCCCTGCCCTTGGTCACCGGGCACCCCAGGCTGGCAGCAGGGCCCCTCTCCTCCCTTGGTGGGACCCTCCCTGCGCACAAAGGAGCGAGGCCCAGGCTGGCGGCGGAGACCGAGGCGGCGTGGGCCGTCCTAGTCAGGCGCTGCGCGGGCAGCCCCGGTCGCTATGGTGACGGGGGGGCCTTCCATGCAGGCGGCGCGCACGATGATCCCCTGGACCGTTCTGGTCAGGCGCTGCGCGGGCAGCCCCGGTCGCTATGGTGACGGGGGGCCTTCCATGCAGGCGGCGCGCAGGATGGTGGCCCCCGGCTGGGGAGCCCCGGTTCACCGGCGAGCTGCGGGAGCTGTTTTGGGGCGGGTTCAGGAGGGAGGTGCGAGGGTGGGGAGAGCTCCCGGCCCCGGGGCTCCACACGTGTCTGGCAGGGCGGCTCGGGAGGCGTTGGACTTCCCCCGGCTGCCCCAGACCCAAAGCGCTGGAAGTTTCCTGCTCTCCATGCCCTCTTCCCTCCCCAGCCCACGGTCCCCCGCCTGCGTTGGGCAGAGCAGCAGCCGTCCCTGGGGCTCTGCGTGGTCAGGCCGGGTGCTGCTCCATCTCGGGTGATGGGGCAAAGCGATTCCTTGGTGTGGGTGTGACATTCCCCACCCAAACTGCCGCCAGAGCGCCGGGCTGCTCTGGGGAATTGGGGGCGTTCTGAAGACTCGGCTGGAGCCTTGCTCTGGGGGACTGGGAGAGGTCCAGCAGCGTGGAGCCAGCCTGGCCGGTGCAGAGGGGCACCGAGCGGGAGACAAAGTCTGTTAGGGAGAGGTGCCACTGGCCACAAGAGCAAATGAGGAAATCTTCCTCTCCCTTCAGGTCAGAGGTAGCAGTGGATGTGATCAGCGGCGTTCCATCCCCCTGGAACGTGGAGGGGGAGATGGGAACAGGCTGTGAACGGGCTGGCTGGGGGCTGCAGTGCTCGGTGTGACATGGTGCTGTGGCAGGCCGGATAAACGCAGATCAGATGCTCTGGCACCTCTGTGTGGAGGCACAAGTCGTCTCAGGGGCTGGAGCCAGGAGAGGCTGCGCTCACCGGTGCCTCTGAAGCTGAGAATCTCTCTCTGATTCCCTCGTGGCTCAGGTGCCATTTCCCACACAGCACGGGGAAACCTACCTGTGCCTTTAGCGTGCTTTGAGACAGCCCTGCTCAGACCTGCTGCGTTTTCTCGTGAGGGAATTTGTCTTTCTCCATCGGCTGCAGAACCCAGGAGCGGGTTACCGAGCGTGTACAGCTGGGTGTTTTCCTTCCAAGGACCACTGGGGCTTTGGTCTTGTGTCAGTGCATGGGGCAGAGGGTGGGGGACACTGGCATCAAGTGGCAGTGCTGGCTGCTGGGACGCTGCAGGATCCTTGTCTGCAAGCTGCAGTTGAGTGCTTTGTGTAACTCCTGACCCAGAGATGCTCACCTGCCTCTCCCATCACGTGGGTTTGTTTTTTAGGGTCCTTTATTTCTTTCTTGGTGTCTTTCACAAATCCAGGGAAAATCATACGGGGTTTTTTTTTTCAGTTCTTCCCCTCACCTAATCCCCTGGCTGCTTGTTTGGAGGCCTCCTGCAGCCCCCAATACTGCAGCACTCTTTTTGGGGTCACCCAGGGATCCCGAGAGGCTGTGGGGTGAGAGCTCACAGATTCAGTGCTGCTTGTGGCCAGGGACTAAGGGAATGGCAAGCAGCTGGCTCGCTGCATGGAGAGAGCTCATTTCTGGCTAAGTGACCCCATCTCTGGCTCTTACCCACAAACCAGGCCCAGGCAGTTCTCTCCAGACCGCCTGCACGTGCTTGGTGAATGCAGCTTTAATTTTTCAACTGCACCTTTCATTTTTCTTTTTCCGGACTCCATTGATGATGTGCTTGATGACCTCCTGGGATCCCACGGCAAAATGAACCTTCCTTTCAGCTGCAAGGGTAGCACCTTCCCAGCCCTTCTGGGGCAGGAGGTGCTGGCATATCAGCCCTTGACCCTCTCCAGGCGTGTGACAGGGAGTGAAGCAGGGTGCACAGGAGAGCACAGCATTTCCCAGAGTCAGAGGCTGTGCAACAGGTTGGACATGAGCTTGGGGAGGCAAAGTGAAGTTCATCTCATATTAAAAGCCTCTGTGGCCTATGGGGAAACAGCAAATCTCCCTCTGGAGAGCCTAGGTCGGGAATATGGCACAGCCCAGCCTTCCTGGGTGCACTTCAGGTGAGCTGGTGAAGGAAGGAGCTTCACCCAAAGCTTTGGGCTTTCCCACTGCTTCTCCCAGATGCAGCAGGATGTCAGAAAAGGCATCAAAGCACAGAGGACTTCCAGTGAAGAAGACACTGGGAGGAGTTGGACATGTGCTCTTCCATAACATGAGGAGGACCAGGGCCCAGAGTGAGAGGTGAGGAGTTTCTGAAGTCTGCTGATCTCTGGTGACTGCCCTCCCTGGCATGCAGGGATCCAGTGGTTCTGGCACAGACCCCAAAGCTGTGTTGCAGATCATGAAGGTGAATGTCCTGGTTCTGGCCAGCATGGGGTAAATTTTTGCAGTGGCCAGGACGGGGCATGGCCAGGACCTGGAGGTTATTCTGTGCAGTTAACATGCAAGGGCGTGGACTCCGCACAAGATGGAGAATGCAAAGCTGTTTATTGTGCAGTCAGAATTCCCTAAATCCCAGCACCCAACAGGATATCACATCCTATAAACAGCAAAGATGTTCCCCACAGTGTCCCCCAATCACCTGGGGCATTGCACAGATTTTACCTAGTATGGTAACAGGCAAACAATGCCCTATAAGGCCACAAACTCCAATGAACACTTCTCACAGGCCCAGGCTGTCCATAAACACACAATCCTCTCTCAGTCCATCCCCGGTGACCTGGATGCACTCCCAGGGTCACCTCCGGGCCCAGGACAGAGGCCCTCTCTCTGATCCTCCGGGCCCATCTCTCTTCCAGCACATAGTGCACCCCACCAATTCTGTACCACCTCACATCACTTTCCAGGGACGAGGGAAGTCCCCTCTGGGTCACATGCTGGTGGCCTGGTCAGGTATTGCCAGGCTCTTCGGGCTGGATGGTTGCATGTGAATTGTTCCACTCCCTTGTACACTCCATTATTAATATTGTTGCTGTTACTGTTCATTTTCTTATTTAATTGCCGTTTCCAGTGTATTGTTCTTGTCTCAACCCACGATCTTCCCCTTTTGTGCCTCCAATTCTCAAGCCCATGGGATAAGGGAGGGGAAAGGGGAGAGGGGAGTGAGCAGCACGTGGTTTGCAGTGTTCCGGTGGGAACAGGGGTTGGGAGAATACCATTCCTAAACCACGGCAGTGAGTGCATGACCACTCTCCACCTCGGCCCCTTGTGTTCTGCAGCCACGACCTCCAGCACCGGCCTCCGAAACGAGAGGCAGCGCTGAGGCATTTGCAGTGCTCACCCTGCTCCAAACATGGAAGATGTATAAGCAGCCTCACAAGGGCTTCCTCGTGGCATTGAAACTGCTGTCAGCTTCTCACGCTCTCTGCCACGGTCAGCAATTTCTCTTGCTCAGGAGTTTCCCAGGTTTGTTCCATTAGCTAAGGCTTATGTGCCTTAACGCGTCCCCCCACGTTGTTGGCATGTGGCATTGTTCCTTCCTGCCCTCTTCCTAGCCTTGATGTGCCAGTTTTCTCCATCCTGTGGTGGCTCTGAGCACCCTCTCTGACCAAACACTCCCTTTAGAGTGACTCTCTCCCTTTGTGCCAGATTTGTCTGCCCACGGTGTCGTTTTGCAGGTGCCAGGCATGGGACCCCCTTGCCTTGCCTTGAAGGGATCAAGGTCCCTTCCAACCCAAACCATTCTGTGGTTCTCTGAGGCTGTGGCCCTTCCCTGCCCTCTGAGGGCACCATGCCCAGAACCTGGAACCAGCCACTCTGTGACATCAGCCCCAGGGCCATGGGTGCCATGGGCAGTGCAGCTACAGGCACTGGAAGAGACAAGCTTTTGTTTCTGGCAGCTGACACATGCTACTGGCAGTGATGAGCCTGCTGTACCTCTTCATCCTGCTGGCTGTGTACAGGCCTGCACATGGCACCTGGGACACCTGCAGGTATGGCCCCAGGCCCTGGGAGGGTGCTTGTCCCCCATTGCCACACCGTGTGTTCCCAAACCCGCGTGGGAGCCTCCTTGCCCCGGGTGCTGGGGCAGAAAGGCCCAGCGTGAGCAGCAGCAGCTGTTGGGCAGGGCAGTAATGACCTTCTGCTTACAGAGGGACCTGCGGGCTCCGGCCCATGGCTTCTGGCTATGACTCCGTAGCGTCTGACTACCACATGCCACACATCGTGGGTGGCACGGGTGCCCAGCCAGGGGCCTGGCCCTGGATTGTCAGCATCCAGGATCCCAGGAAAATAGGCACCGGGCATACCTGCGGAGGGTCCCTCATCAGCCCACGGTGGGTCCTTACAGCAGCCCACTGCTTCATCCGGGTCAGGTGAGGAGGGGCAAGGGATGAGGATATCCCCACAACACGAAGAGGTGCCCAGCCTGCAGCACCACATGCTGCTCCCATCGTGTTTCCTTGCGTTGTGCCCAGTGCCTCGGCACTGCAGAGCCCAGCTGAGAGACTGCTCAGAAGGCTGGGCTCCTGCCACTGCTGCCTAGCAGCCTCCAGCGTGGCATTCCTGGAGCCTCGGGCATGCTCGGGCAGTCACGCTCTCTGTTGCTCCGCTTTCCCCTCTGCCTTGGGAAGCGGAAGGCAGGGAGGTGCTGAGCTGCCACAGCACACGGCTCTGCTCCCTCTCACCCCTCTCTCTGCCTTCCAGGAATGTCACCATGTGGCGTGTGCTGATCGGGGCCACCCAGCTGACCCATCTGGGCCCCGGGGCCCAGGTGCGCCACGTGAAGCGGCTCCTGACTCACCAGCACTACGCCGCTGCTTCACAGCAGAACGACATCGCCCTGCTGGAGCTGGACCGGCCCGTGGAGTGCAGCGAATACGTCCAGCCTGCCTGCGTGCCCAACGCCTCGCTTACAGTGTCAGAGCTGAAAACCTGCTACATTGCTGGCTGGGGTTCTGCCAGTGCAAAAGGTGAGTTCCCAAAAGGGACCTGTGCCCTGCGGGCGGGCTGAGCGCACCGGAGAAATGGGTTGGGCTTCCTGGCAGCAGAGACCAAAGTCAGGCTGTAGGATGTATGCCTCTGGAGAGATGGGCCTGGCCCGCTCCCCAAAGCCAGACAGAAAGGACACAGCACTTCAACAGCTGCTCCAGAGGCAAAGCCAAGCCTTAGGGAAGGACTTCACCCCCAGACCAGGGAGTAGAGCCGGCAGCGAGCTGCTGAGTGCTCATTCCTTCTTGTGCTCACAGCTCAGGGACCAAGTGATGTCCTGCAGGAAGCCAAGGTCCGTCTCCTTGATATCCAGCTCGTTAACAGCAGCCAGTGGTACGCTGGGACCATCCACACCCACAACCTGTGTGCTGGCTACCCACGGGGTGGCATCGACACCTGCCAGGTACGGGTGTGCTGTGGGTCAGCCAGCCCCCAGCAGTGAAGGTGCCCCATCACCACCACGCAGACACAGGCCAGCATGTGCTTTGCCTGGCAAGTCACTTTTCCACCCCTGGGTCCCCACCACTGGTGGAGTTTCTTTCCCCTTCCCCATATCTGTGGGTCCGTGCCCAGTGCCCATGTTCCCAAGGCCTGGCACTCTGCCCAGAGGTCCAGATGCTGGATCATCCATCCTCTGCCCACCCAGGATCATTGTGCAGATACGAGAGGGGGCCCTTCTTTACAGACACCCAACCTGTTCCCAGCTAAGGTTCTGGAGACTCCAGCACCTGAGCAGAGCCTTTTTGTGCCAGGAACACAGCTGTGGCAGGAGCTGCAAGAGAGAAGCAAGCCTCTAGTGCTGCCAGCAGCCACCCAACAGCACTCTAATCCTCTTTCATCTGCTGCAGGGCGACAGTGGAGGGCCTCTGGTGTGCAAAGATAACAGGGCCAGCTACTTCTGGCTCGTTGGAGTGACCAGCTGGGGAAAAGGCTGTGCCAGAGCAAAGCGGCCTGGAGTCTACACCTCCACTCAGCACTTCTACGACTGGATCCTGGTCCAGACAGGCCTGTGCCCAGCTGTAACAGCCACTCCAGCACCAGAGCCAGGCTTCATCTCAGCCCCCTTTGAGCAGCCAGGGCCAACACCAACAGAATCGGGCTGCTCTACACCCACCCCACATCCACAGCCAGTTGTAACAACCACTCCAACGCCAACACCAACACCAACACCAACCTTCACCTCAACCCCCTCTGAGCATCCAGGGCCAACACCAACAGAATCGGGCTGCTCTACGCCCGCTCCACATCCGCACCCAACTGTAACAGCCACGCCAGCGCCAGAGCCAGCCTTCCCCTCAGCCCCCTTTGAGCAGCCAAGGCCAATGCCAACGCAACCCCTCTGGCTTACATCTGCTCCCCATCCGTACCGGATACTGGTGCACTTCTTAACTCGGGTGCACGAGATACTGCAGGACCTAATGGGAAAAAAGACATGAGCAGCAGGATGAACAGGATCCAGTGCAGGCTGCAGTGGGCCACGAGCATTTCTTACTGGGGCAGTGCCTGCTGATCCAAAGACAGCCTCAGCATCAAAGGCACCCTCTGTCCTGCCCATCTTCCTCCCCTGCATGCACACAAATGCTGAAGTTGATTTAGCTGTGGAAATAAAGTTGCCTATTGTCACTGTTAGCATGTCCTGTGCAAGGCAAGGAGTCCCAGGCCGGGCACCAGCAAAATGAAGCTGTGATGGGAGAAGGGAACACAGGTCCCAGGGGCTACAGCTCCTGAGGACAGCAGTTGGGAACACTGTTTTAGACTGCCCATCAGTGGGATCCCTGGGTGTGGGACTTGAAACTGGACTCTCTCATTGCTCAGGAGACATGGTTCTAGAAAGACTCAAGGTCTGCACCAAGGACTGTGCAAGGAGCTTGACATCCAGTGGGGAGACGAGTCAGCACCAGGGAGAATTGGACCTGGGGAAAAATGGGAAACCAACAGCTCCTCCTCCTCCCGCAGCGCCCTGCTGGGAGCCAGAAAAGTGCAAGGAGAGAGGCCACAAGAATCACATTCAGTAGACACACAAAATGATTAGAAACTAGAAATTACAAAGAAGACCTGAAAGTTGACACCAGGAAAGATGAGAAAATAGAATACAAAGCAGGCACTAAGAAGATGAATAGAAAGTAAAATAGAAAATACATATTAGATGAATATCAAGATATATTCACACACAGGTACCACAGCCCTGTGCTCCCTTCAGTTTATT
Source organism: Struthidea cinerea (assembly GCA_013397865.1). NCBI lineage: Eukaryota > Metazoa > Chordata > Aves > Passeriformes > Corcoracidae > Struthidea > Struthidea cinerea. Next base: position 272,990 of record VZTI01002870.1, on the reverse strand, counting down.
TTCTATTGTCTTGGAGGTGTCAGCTGGTTTAGTCTCAAGGATCTTAGAAGACTAGCTGGCTTTTTTATTTTTTACAATGCAGTTTGCTTTTTAACCCCTTTTTATGCTGCTTTGGGTTGTAACCTCCCTTTTTTGGAGGGCCCCTGTAGGACCCAGCTGCTCCCCCCCCACCCACTCCTCCACCACATCATCGCTGGCGCAGTGACACTGGGGTGCTCCCAATGACACCATCACCCTCCCAGGCTTCCCCAGCCCCCCATTTTTACTCACCCCCAAAAGAAGGCACAAAATGAGTGAAACTGCCCTGGGCAGCACCTTGCTGATCTAATAAGCTAATCTAATTAATGCCATTTACCTCTGTACATGCCCCGCCCCCACAAAGGGAGGGAAGCCCCCAAACAGGGGAAGCCCCCCCAGGTCCTGCCCCACAGCAGAGGGGGAGTGTGCCCAAGGATGGTGCCTCGTCTCCTGAAGCTGTTTTGCTGTCAACACACACATGCACATTCGAGTAAAGAATGCTTGAGACCCAAGGTGGATGGAATTTTATTTTATACTAATTTTGGCAGTTCTGGAGAGTAGGGAGAGTCATCATCGTTTAAGACTTCATGCTGTCATCTAACTATTCCATACAAATACAGTTGATAAATGAAAATACAGATTTGAGCACATATGTATTGTTGAAATTCATGTTGAGAACAAATAAACAATGACAAGCAGCAAATCTTCTCCCTGCACAAAATACCATTTTCCAGTTTCACACCGCAGACAGACCAAAAGCAAGAAATAGTGAGTTATGCAAGCCAAGCCACTCCTAGCTTGGATACATCACTTTACCATCAAGGAATGCATTGCCAAACCATATGGCCACTGCCACACCTTTTAAATCTGACTGAATTTTGTCCACGTAACAAGAGCAGAATTCGATCCTTCTGTTGGAGAGTGCTTTGCTGGTGCTCTGGTGATGAACACCCTGTATGCTGAGCTACTGCACACTGTTCACAAACAGCAAGGTGTGTTTATACTTACTAACAACCAAGAAAGAAAAAGCCTCTCTCACAGACGGAGGTGGATTGAGCTGAATAGCAATAAATATCAAATCTACAAAATTACTGAGAATCATATATAAATGGAGCAGGCAAATGTAACAAAATGAAAATCAGCAACATCAAAGACACTACCATTAATTAGTAAAACTCTGAGATGTGTAACGACAGAGCATTATTTAGCACTTTGCTTTTATTAACTTAAAATGTCTCCAAACTGAAATTTCATTTAGTTGCAGTATAAAACACGCCATTAAGTTGAGCTACCGATCTCAAGCTTCCTTCACAGTGAGTGGTGATATAGTCATTAAAATTCAACGTGTGATCCACCAAATCAAATGCTGAGGTCTAATTCTGGACAGGATAAATGATCCTCAGGTTTATGAGAGCTCATGTGAGTCCACTGACCCCAAGGTTATTGCACACTGCTTCCTCTACCTGAACGATCATGAATGAGACACTGGGAGCACAGAGTGAGCATGCCACGATCTCTGGGGAAGAAGGATGCACCAGGAAGGCCACTTTCCAAAGGGGTCACTGAGAGAGAACTGGACTACAAGCTGAGCAGTGTCACATATTCTTCTTGTGTTCTGCTGTTCTGTACATCAGGAACAGTCCAGGATCTGAGCTGCACAAAGCTGTGTTTCAGCTGCTGTTACACCCTTCTTGGTTCCATCTCGGAATGTTTCACTCTGTGACTAAGGATCTGATCCTGGCTTTGTGAAAAAGCATCTGCATACATGGAAGACAGCGTGGATTTGCAATGAGCATGCTGATAAACATCATCAGGGCAGGAATCTCTTTGGCATGAAAGGGTAACCACTTGCGCCTCCAAGTCCTACTATGTTACCTAAATTGGATCTGTACAGAACAATTATACAAAAAGGATCATTCTTCCTGAAAGTGGCAAAACCAAGTTATGACTTTACTGTGGAGCAACTCTTTCAGGGCAGCAGTCTCAAATGCAGCTTATCAGCAACAACTCCTGTTTCTTCAGCTCTTGAAAGAAGCGATCAGAGTTCATTTTTCAAAGTTTGGCAGGAAAATTATCTTCCAATTTCACCTCTAGAGCGCCCATAGTTGGAAAATCCTTCTGTAACTCAAGATCACTGGCAGACTGAGTCAGAGCCTTGGCCTTTATTTTTAAGGCTTTTAGCTGCATCCTGTCATCACTGTCTTCACCATCATAGATGGGACTCATTTCTTGAATTTTCAAGAGATCTCCAGTACTGAAAGTCTTCCCTGTGTTACTGGAACTCATTCTCGGGGCTCTTTGTGGAAGGCCTTCCCTTCTCGAGCTGATCTTCTGAAGTTTAACAGGGAGCTTGTTCTTCTCTCCTGTAGTATCAGCACAGTCAAGTGGACAAACCTGTTCTCTTCTGGTTTTCTTATCAAAAGGACTATTCAAAAGAGCTGACTGGGCAAGGTTTTCTTCTTGCTCTTTAACACTGTAAGGAGGAGTGGGGACCTCAAACGTGGCATGAAACTGAGAATAATCGACACGGAAAAAGCCATCTTCCAGAGACATTACTGGGAGGAACCTGTGACCCCAAAGGACCTCATCTTCTGTGTACGAGGTCCTAGCTTGACACGTCATTCCTACGGAAATGGACAAGAGCATGGCATTCGAATGTGAGCAAGCAGACTGGCAAGCAGAACAGGAAACACATGGTAAGGCTGACAGATAAAAATCAATTGCAGCCAGTAAGCCAACAATTTTATAGATTATAAAATGGGGCAATTGTTCCTAGACAATCTTCTGATGGAGTGCCTCTGACTGACTGGATTTTTATGCACATATTGGATTAAATATTGCAGACTTGCAAGCGAGCAAAAGCAAAATGTGAAATTAAAACAGTATTAGCTTGTGTGCTGGTTTCAGCTGGGATGGAATTAATTTTCTTCACGGTGTCTAGTACTGGAAGCCTACAATTAGGTCATCCCAAAGCTTCTCTTTTCCAGGCTGAACAATCCCAATTCAGCCTTGAGAGAGTAAGTAATACTGTTTCTTGGGAGAAAGAACTCTTGCTTGGCAGAGGCTTACAGAATTCTTTGGCAAGGATCAGGTGTTGGGGGAGACAATGCTAAATAAAAAACGTAATCTTGCATTTCTTCTGTAGGCTGTGTTACTTTTTCCCCAAACAGTATGTCAAGACAAAGGCTGTGCAGAGACACTGAAGCTGTCTTTCAGACACAGGTGGCATTGTAAACTCACTGAAGATTTTGCTCCACTTAGTGCAAACACACATCATTGGTAGTATTTACATGTGTGAGCTCACAGCTAAAATGCGTTCTAACCAAGCCAATCTGTGACCATCTCACCACAGCAGCACTCACAATGATTTATACAAATATCCTGGGTGAGCAGAACTTTAACACTTCCTGTCTTGGTAATGTCCAGAGGCAGAATTAGCAGTCAGTAAGCCCAAATTCTGATTTGCTCTCTGGTTACTGCTATGTGGATTCTCAAGTGTAAAATGTTTCCTTTCAAATATCCAGAGAGGTAATTGCATTAGGGGAGGTTATGAATACATGCTTATCTAAAATAAATGGTTCAGCTGCAGGGTAAAATGAGGCCTCTGCAGGGATCCAAAGACTGCCACACTCAGTGTGAAAGGTGTTCTGCCCCGGAGGATTGGGTATTTGTTTCGGGCCAGCGAGTGGAGAGTAACGGGGCAGTGAGATGACTGCACATGGCTGCACCAAAGGGGCATCAGTGTTTCCAAGGCAGGAAGGAGGCAGCTGCTGACCTTGTTGAAAGGACGAGGAAGCTCTTTGGTTAATCAAAGTTTAACAAATCCTCAAAAGAAGGAAGAAGAAGATCAGAATGCTGATGATCATACTGAACGATTTGGACTTTACCAGTACTCATGGATCGTTGATGAAGAGCTCCTCATATAACTGGAACCCATTTTCATTGGATTCATAAAAGAATCCAGTCCTCAAAACAAAAGGCCACAAAATCAGCTGTCATCTGGACAACACCCTACCCAAATTAAAAGAAAATAAAAGCCTTCTCATATTTGTTAATAACCACTTCTGCCTACAGTTTTTGTGACTATGAGGCCTGTATTTGTGCTGTAAAACTGGATTTCTTATTCTGAATTCAATTCAGTGCAAGCTATGCTGAAAGAAATGTTGCAGAAATTTTAAAGATCAACTTTGATTTCAGAGTGGTCGCCCTTAAAACAGAAGCCTCCTAAGAGTGTTGAGTTGTTGCACGTGCCACAGTCAAAGCGTGGCAGGCTGCATCTCTTGCTGGCCACTATGGAAATTGGTAGTGCAGAGCCCTGTGGGGAAGGGAGGTCCTTATTGGCTGGTGAGAGCCACCGAAGCTCTGCAGCATATGGCAGGATATGCTGGAGCATCCAGGACTAACAGCTGCCTTGCTAAAAATATCAGCACTGAAAACAAAGACTAAAAATTAGAGCACGCATATTATTGTAAGTCTTACCGGTAGTCTCAACGATTCCTTCGAGGATGACAACTATTTCAAATTGCTCACTCCTCAGTGATCTTTGTGACAGACAGAAAAAGGGGCTCTCTGAGTTAATTTCGTGACAGATGGTTAAAGGGGAAACTAAAAACAGCTGGTCGGCCCCAGTTCCAAATCCAACATCCAGTTCACACTGGTCTAGTGGCAGAAATTCTCCCTCCGGTGTCTGTCTGGACTAAAGATAAAAAGATGATTTAGTAATCACTGTGTGAGGCAAAACATGAAATCAATGCAATAAAGTTCAAACCCACCTCTTCCATGACATTACCAGCTACATGTGTTAGGTGTGGGGGCTTCATAATGGAGATAGAAGTAATGCTAAATACTATGAGGCTACTTTGCAAGACCAATCTTGACTTTTCTTATTATGCCAGTAGATCTCATCACCACCTACAAACTCTACTATGACATATATATATACATATTTAAGTATAAATATATATAAGTATATTTATATACTTTTTTAATATATATAAATGTATTTATATACTTTTGACAGAAATGTTGTGTACCACACGTGCCTTGTAATGGATGTTCAACATGAATATCCTGTGGCAAAAGTTCCTGTTAAGGAGACCAAAATCTGCAAGCTGGGCACATTTTGTTCTGTTGTTTGAATTCACATTTCATTATTTTTGTATGTTACTAACTTCTGTTTGGCAGGCACTGTGATGTACTAACTCAAAGGTAAACATCCCAGTAATTGTACAGTACATCTGGTAAGTGACATTTTCACAAAACCATCTCAATTGATACTGATGATGCTACCACCCCGTGCAGGTACCACCAACTGGATAGTCACCTTAATAATGAACTTATTATTAAGCTAAGTGCCTCAGTTTTCTTCTCATCATTTCACAGGTCCAATAAAAATACAGATATGATAGCCTCCCTCCACCCCATAGTGTTCCCTCCAAATTTTCCTGGTATTCAAAGTATAACTAAAAGTTACATCAGTTGGCCAGGCAGCTCCTCACCTGACTGCTTTGAAGGCCTCTGGTGGAAATTGCCCATTAAAATTAGAAGCTTTGCACAGCTGATGTAAATCCTATTTAGAATCCTTTCTTCCTACTTTTTGATTAAAAAGCACTCTTTAAGAAGATAAATAAATAAATATTATTGTAAATGATATTATCATAAATGAATAAATGAATAGTTTTAATTGTGTTGCATTTGTATTGACAAATGTATTGGTTCCACTGCTTGGAAACACCTTTCACTGAGAGCAAGCCAAAGGCAGCAGCTTTGCCACCAACTTAGATCTGACTAGTATTCTTTTAAGAAAGTTTCTGTCTTTAAAGAAAATCCCCAAGCAACTAGTATATCTTCATTTTGTCTCTGCTCTTCACATGTATCTTAGAAATGCTGACTTTGTAACTGCCTGGTATTGACTGGAGGTTACATAACCAGCTAGGGAGCTGCTGGAGTACAGCTCCTTATTAAATTATTTCATTTATGTGCTACGTGTTTGTTTTGCCACTGAGGAAACAACATTCTTCCTCTGTAAGTAACAAAGCTCTCCCCTGCACAAGAGGACGAGAGTCAATTTCTCCCTTACTGATGAAGACAGAGAAAACATCAGCTGATTGCCTGTGAAAGCATTTTCACAAACTATTTATGATTTGAAACGTAAAAGGGCTATGAAATGAAAGCCATCAAAACTGCTGCTGCATACCAGTGGTGACAGTCTCTGTTACATGCAAAGGGGTAAGCAACCTACTGCAAAAACATCTTTTCTCTCTTCCTGAGGCAAGCTGCAGACTACACCACTGCTTTTGTTGCCTGGCTACTGTTCTTACAGTGAGTGCACAAATTGATTGGCCATGTATGAGCCTTGCTCCCAGGTAACGAGCCTCAACATGAGCTGTATGAACCAACATCTGAATCTCAAATTGTCCCAAAGTCTTATCAAATACATTTACCTAGACAAAAATGTGCACATTTGCACAAACTGCTGCCTCACTCACTTAAGAACTGTTTGATCTACAAACCATTTTTCTTTGTGGAAGAGTCTTCGATCAAATCCATTCAATAGTAAACAAATCCAGCGAGGATGATTAGAGGTAACAGATCTGGGAGAAAGCAGAAGGTTGTGTTTGAGGTATTCAGTATCTTACATACAGGATTGATTTATGCAGGGCATGGAGGATTTTTGAAAGAAACTTGTCTGTTGAATAAAAAGAAGTTAACGTGAATGAAGAGAGCTTAATAGCCCCAATAAATCCAGGCTCCTAGCCAGTGACCTTTGTTTTACATCTTTGCTCAAAGGATCACAAAACAAGGCAGAAGACAACAAACTGCCAGCAAGAAGTCTGGAAGGAACACTTGTGATTCTTTATTTTGACCATCCACATAACACAAAGACAAGCAAATTCTGCAGACTAATACATGTTGAACAAGGGCACAATTACTTAGAAATGCCCTAGCTTGCAATTTAAATGTGGTCAGAGATGGATAATCTAAAGGTCTCAAAGAATTTCTCCAAAGGTGATTTTTTTCACAGCTAAGGAAAAAAAAAATAAGAAAAGGACTCCCATGTCTTTTACTTTCTGCCACTGGATTTTTGTTTTGGTTTTTATTACAAGGCAGACTTCCACTGCGTCACCACTTAGTCTGTTTTAGTGTCTGAACAAACACCTTTAAATCTTCACTCCTATCCTTTATTCATTCTCTTTGCTTTCCTAAACCCATCTCTCTAAGTGGACGTGCATCTCTCTAAGTGGACATGATGCAGTTTTATGATTACTAACCCTCTGTCAGTTTACTCGTTAGAGAATTCACATAATTATGTTTTGATATCCAGGTGAAATGGATATCAAAACTGGAGCAGAAAAAGTGGGATGCAAAAGATGCAGCACCATCAAGCTTAATATTGTAGTGTGTTGTAGAGAAACGAATCTAAAAAATGCTGAACTGGCACATGCTCAGCTTGCAAGAAGTGTTATTGTATTTTATATTACTGGAATAACATGACCTTGTTACTTTGATATCATTGCTAAAGATTTGTGTGGAGTTTTTTGGCTGTGACACTGTACCTGGAGCTCTACCATAGATAATTCCTAGGATCACTGCTACTTTTTAATAGGGTCTAGTTGCCCCATGCTGTAAATATGACCTGTGTGAGCTGGGCTTGTTCAGACCAGAGAAGAGAAGGCACAGAGGGGGATCTGACAGAAACATTCCAAAACCGGAGAGGAAGGCAATGAAGAAGACAAAGCCAGGCTTTTCACAGAGGTGCCCAGCAGTAACAAGAGAGACAACAGGTGTAAGATGAAACAAGGGAAGTTTGGACTGGATTGAAGAAAAACATTTTCATCATGAGGACAGTCAAGCAGTAGAAAAGCTTGCCCAGCAAGGCTGGGCAGCTTTTTTCCTTAGAGGTTTCCATAACTATATTGGAAAAAGCCCAGAGTAACCTGGTCTGATCTCCTGGCTCACCACACTTTCAGCAGAAGGTTGGAACAGAGACTTCCTGAAGCTCCTTCCAATCTGAACAATTCTGTAATATTAAAAAACGTACGTTTTTTGCACTTCCTGCCCTGCTTATCAATTTATTGACATCACAATATAATGGGTCTTCTTACTTATTTCCAACGTCTGTCACCTGCCATCTGCCAACTTTCTGTCACAATTTTGTTTGCTTTCAGTTTATTTAAAGCTGTTGGTAAGTACAGCCTAAAGAATAGGTGCCTGCTGGTTCTAACCCAAAGCTCACTGCCTCTGTGGCTATCATGCTTCACAACTGTATTTTTAAAACTATTGCTAGCACATGTTGAAAACAGGCTGTGATGATTTTACATTCCTCAACTTTCTGAATCAAAATGTGCTACACTACTAGCTGAAACACTATATAGGTGACTTTACACACCAATATAGTGATATTAGCACACTAGTAAGGTCCAGGAATCAACAGGCAGAAAAATACAGTTCACTGTGACATTAAAAAATCCAGGACCTGAAACTGCACATTTTCAGCAGCTAGCTCCAAATAGCTTTTTTCTATTTCTTACCCCAGGATTTTGCTTTTTCCAGATTCTGTAGCACTCAACATAACTTAGAAAGATGTGGGTTTCTGGAAAAGTTTTTGCTGAAACACACAGAATTAGTCTTGTAGCTGTTTTCCAAGCCCTCCAAAACTCAGTCCAAAAATGGCCTCAGACTTTTGCATGATATCACTATCCCATGCTGCTGCACAGTCCCTGGACCCAAAGAAAAGCCAGCCCAGTGTGGCAGCACCACTGTAGTCCACTGAATGCATCAGGGCATGCATCACACTGTCAGTAACTGCCATTCAGACAGACTCAGATTAGTGTACTTTTTCTTTACAAAGGTAAATCCTTGGAGCTGGACTGGTCTGAGCAAAACACCACATTCACTACTAAATGTATCTCCTATCTCAAGTACAAAAATGTGATGTGTTTCTTCACATTCCTTCACTGTGACACCAGCACAGAAGAAAATTCTAGCTACCTGATCAGGTGCAGAAGTGTAGCAAGATCAGCTGTTAGCAGCACTGCAGGGAAGTACCGGGGACAGAGCTCTAACCACAAAAAGGCAGAATTTGCTGAAGATAGCAAGTGAATTCTGGCACATTCACCAGAAGTTTACAGGACACACAAAGCTACTTCAAAGCATCTGATGTAAATTTGAGGGCGATCTGAACAGCCCCCACTGGCTTCTAGAATGGTGTGTCCAGTTCAGTGATGAGGATTTACAGAAAGACATGGGAACTAATACCATGCTGACTGAGGGGGCAGCTACTGCACGTTCAATTTTAAATCTTCTTCTGTTCATAGCTTGTATTTGCCAGAGGTCGCAAAGCAGCTTGAAGATAACACATGGGCATGATGATCACACAAAAAAAATCAAGAATTGCTCAGTGATTCATCATCTGGCCTACAAAACAGCTATCCTAAGACACAGTGGTCATGCAGGTCCATCAAATGTCCTTGATTTTTCTGTCCCAGACATCTGCACGCCAGCATTGTGCAGCAATAGAATTGTCAGCAGAAAGCACATCAGGTGTGTAAGGTAGTAAGACATTCGGTGTCTTATTTCAAAAGAAAATGAGTTACCCTCTCTGTAAAAACACAGTGTGACACCACTTTTATTCCACTTTGACCTGCATTCCATCTTGAATGATGGAATTAAATACTTTAGAGGGGCTTTCTGGTACAGAGCAACAAAAACCATAGTTCAGCTGACTTTCCAATTCCTACAAAAATTGCTCCAATGTAACTCATTACAGCTTGTTCCCACATATATATCCAAGTTCTTTTTAAATCTTAGCAGATTCTCCATTTTAAGTGGTATTCTGTAGCAAGAAAAATTAACAGCTCAGTCTAGCATTCGGCACAGAACAGAAGGAAAACAGCCTCTCATATTTACCACTGCCCCGTCACCTACTGCTTCACGCTTGTTTGTGCAGATCATTAAAAAGGCCAGTTGCTCCAAAGAGAGGATTACCAGAGTACAGAACATTTATAACACTCAAATATGATATCCTGAAAGTAATGCCATCACTGGGATCCAGCTTCTGACAGTTGAGGAGCTTTGGACAGAGCTCCCCACCAAGAGTGCTCCCGTGACAAGACAGAGCTGCTGTGAGATGCTAACATTGCTTAGTCTCAGCATGCCATGCCGTGTTTTTCTTCCATTTTACTCCAGCCCAATTTATCTTCCGGACTTTCTTGCCTGCCAAACTCTTCTGTCCTGATAATTTTAATTTTTTTTTTGTTATGATCTCCCTTGAATTCCAGTTTTCTTGCATTCTGAATTATACTGACCACTGTCAGTGATTAATAAACAGATACTGGTGACAATCAAAGGGTGTTTCCACTAAAGCACCTATACAATTCCTCTGAAATGCTGTGAGGTCACTAGCTGGAACACTGGGATAAGGAACTGCAAGTTAAAGCTCACCAAGTTTCCCCAAGGGGAAGAAGAGGCCAAGGTTGATTTTTATCCTAGTTTAATGTCACCACAAATCAGTTCCTTATTCCCAGCCATCATCTGCTAAGCAGCATGCCTTAGTACCCTTCCTTGCAGCTATCCTGCATCCTGACACATCCACCCATCCTGACCAAACTGGGTTCCTGCCAGCCTCGTAATCCACTGAAATGCCCCTGGGAGGTCTCTGATGAGACAGTTTTCCCCTATGCCTGCTTGGCTCTTTCATGACTCCTGCTATGGACAGCTACACCAAATTCTTCCGTAGTCCTTCATACCACCCCAGTCACACCGTGTCACCCGCATGCCAAGGGACAGGACAGCTGCCCCTGAGGCAGGGCAGAGCTGCCAGCAGGCAACAGCGTTTCAGCTTGCACAGGGGAAGCCCCACGCTACCTGCCCTATGTGCACATCCTTGCACCTGCCCGTGTCGCCCACTGCCACTCAGGTGCCCTGTGCCACCCAGTGTCGTGGCAGGCCTCACCTTGATCAGCTTGCAGCGGATCTGGGCAGACACCATGTGGCTGTTGCGGAGGTTGCCGACACGAAACATGAGGCAGAGCTTGGCATCCCGCTGCGAGATGACCGCGGCGCGGCTGAACATGAGGGTCTCAGCTCGCTTCTTGGGCTGGGACATCTTGATGAACATGCAGCCGATGAGGAACGCATCGACAACGGAGCCCAGCAGCGACTGGAAGAGGAAAAGCACGATGCCCTCAGGGCAGCGCTCCGTAATGTAGCGGTGCCCGTAACCAATGGTGGCCTCGGTCTCTATGAAGAAGAGGAAGGCGGAGGGGAAGTTGTACACGTTGGCCACGCACGGGCTGTACGCGTCGCCATGCGCCTGGTGCAGGTCACCCCGCAGGTAGGCGATGCCCCACCACATCGAGGCCATGACCAGCCAGGCGACCGTGTAGGTCAGCAGGAAGATGAGCAGGTTCCAGCGCCACTTGAGGTCCACCAGCGTGGTGAAGAGGTCGGAGAGGTAGCGGCTGCTCTCGCCGCCCAGGTTCCCGTGCTGCACGTTGCAGCGCCCGTTCTTGTCCACGAAGCGCTGCCGCTCTCTGCGGGCGCTGCAGCGAGCGNGGGCTGGGCTGGGCTGGGGCGGGGTGAGTGGGCCGGGGCGGGGCGCGCCGGGTACCGGGGCGGGTGTAACGCCGGGGTCCGGGGCCGCTCCAGGGTCGGGGGACGCTGGCCGAGCCCCGCAGGCTCCGGCGGGCAGGGCGGCGGGGCCCGGAGGANGGGCTGTACGCGTCGCCATGCGCCTGGTGCAGGTCACCCCGCAGGTAGGCGATGCCCCACCACATCGAGGCCATGACCAGCCAGGCGACCGTGTAGGTCAGCAGGAAGATGAGCAGGTTCCAGCGCCACTTGAGGTCCACCAGCGTGGTGAAGAGGTCGGAGAGGTAGCGGCTGCTCTCGCCGCCCAGGTTCCCGTGCTGCACGTTGCAGCGCCCGTTCTTGTCCACGAAGCGCTGCCGCTCTCTGCGGGCGCTGCAGCGAGCGAGGCCCACGGCCTGGTACTCGTCCCCAAACTTCCTGCGCACGGCTGACATGCTGCCGGCTGCCGAGGTGCTCCGCGGGCACGCTGAGGAGGCGGCGGGGCGGCAGGGGTGACCGCACCTCGCTGCCTGCGCGCAGCAGCCGCCGGACGCGGCGCCGGCCCCCAGAACACGGGGCGTGCCNCACAGCGGTGGGTGCCGCTGCGGTCCGAGCGATGCATCGCCGGCGGCTTTTTGCTGCCAGCCGTGTGCGATCAGCGCCTCGCTCCGCCTCAGGGACCCCCGGGGCGAGGCCGAAGGGGCACCGTGCACGGGTCGGTTCACCCTGACACCCGGCAGCGCAGCTCGGGCTGCCGTAGGTGACAGTGACAACGTGCGCGGCACCGAGCCCTCCGCTGAGAGGCCGCGCTGCCGGCGGCAGTAGGAATCTTAAAGGGAAATCGTGAGGTAGGTGATCTCTTAAACAAAGAAATGCCAAGAAGCTAATCCTCAGTCCGCATTGCAAGTAAAATAAGTATTCCAAATAAACTATAGTCTTTACCATAGTAAAGCCTGGTCCATCGGAGTTAGACTGTTATTATGTGTAGGCATTCCTGCTTAACACAGAGAAGCTCTTCGAAAGACCCTTCCCTAGAACCTTAGGCGGCTACAATGCAGCTCTCCTGTTTTTGCTGGAAATATTAAGTCAGTGTTAAATATTAAAGGCATTAGAAGCTCAAAATGGTGCTATGCAACTAACTTGCCCCTCCACTGCATTTATTATTTTTAATGTCTCTCAAAAATAATTAGTATTTTAATTCTCAGCTATAGATGAACAGGTTTGAACAGCTAGAATACTCTGCAAGCTAAAACTCATTTGTTCCTAGCCTGTTTCCCAAATAATACCATTTCTTTTCTTGGAAAACAAAAAACAACCCTACCTCTGTAGAGTCTAACAGATCTGCCATACTGCGATTTTTAGTGACCCTCACTTTCTGTCTGTCCACTGGCTACCCCCTTCATTGAGTACAGCTTTTTGACTTCACCTTTAAGGCCTGGATCGCTTCTTGAGCATGCCCTGCCATCTGTCCTACGCAGTCAGGCCTTCAGCTTCTGCTCCCTTGATTCCCGGGCACCAAACATCCACCAGCACCATTTGCCCCACGTATTTTTGAGCACACTTCAACGCCGTGCCCCCTTGGGATGAATCCCCCTAAAAAAAAAAAAAAAAATCGGAAACTCTCTGCAGGGTCCCCTAAGTCTTGCAATGCCACAGCACACCTAGCAACTGCTGGCTAGCGCCCTAGTCGGCGATGAACGACACTCAGTCCCCAAGGGTGACTTCGCCTAAGGGGCCTCTGGAAGCCGGGCCGAGGCAGCGCCCAGGTCCGCACGGCGCCCCGGCGCTGCCCCACGGGAAAGCCGCGTCCGGAGCCGCCACCTCTGGGGCGAAACCCCGGAACGGAGCTGCCAGGCGCTAAAGGTGACGGTGTGCTGACGCCCCGATCTCGCTGCGAACCGCCGGCGGTGCGGGACGAGCCGGGCGGGCTGCAGCAGCCCCAGCAGCCCGGCCGCCCCAGCAGGCCGCCGGCAGCTGGGGGGGAGGGAGGGAGGCGTGCGTAGAACGGCTCTGAGGGCGCATGAGCGAGGTGCGCGCCGGGTTACGGGGAGCTCCGCGGCCGGCCGGGGCAGCCTCCAGCGCCGGGGGAGCCCAGCCCGGAGCCCGCTCCCGCAGGTAACGGCGGCCCGGCGGCANCCGGGCGGCGCCATTTTGCAGCCCGGCGGCATCGGGCCGGGCTCCGGTGCTGCCTTCGGGGCGCGGGCACGGCGTGACGGGAGCCCGCGGCTCTGCTGGGTGTGCCTGGCGGGCTCAGTCCGAGGCCGAGGGCTCGGGGCTGT
>VZTI01002870.1:228297-259032 GCA_013397865.1 Struthidea cinerea | reverse complement strand
TCCCTGGTGGATGTGGGTTCGGAGTGTGTTGGCTGAGCGCGGCCTCGCGGCTCGGGAAGCAGGTCAGGAAGGGCCGTCTCGCTGCCGGCGTGCGGGAGGTCCGGTCCGGAACGGAACGTAACCTCGCTCCGTGCGCGGTCGAGCTGTGAGGAGGTCTGGGCCCGCAAGTCTCAGCTCCGGCAGAGTCAATGGGACCCGAGCTCGGTGGAGCTCACATAAAGCTCTCTCCGGGGCGGGAAGGCCCTTCCCGGGGTTGCCTCCTCGTGCTCTGCTCGTGGGGTGTCAGGCAGGACCGACCCCACGTCGCCCGAGGGCCCCCGGCTGAGCCCGAAGCGCCGATCGCGGGCTGTGTCCGGGCCCGGGCGCTGGGCCGGGAGCTGCGCCCCTGCCGTGGGGGCTCGCAGGAAGAGTCGGGCCCCGTGGTACCCAGCAGGGAGCGATGTGCGCTTTTCTCCGTGCTTCGGTCAGCTACCTGAGTAGTCTCTCTTTTCGTGCTAGAGCAGGTACGGTACCCCCAGAAAGACAGCTTCACTCAGGTTTGGACAGGAGGAGAAAGCCTGTGTGGCAGTCAGCTACATCAGCTATGGCCCGATTAGCATACCGATGTATTTTCTGACCGGATTGCTAGGGCTATGAAAAATCTTAAAACTGCAGTAGCTTTCTGAAAGCAAGTATAGCTTTGAGTGATACAATCTGGATTACACAAGCTTTATGTTGTGTTAGGCCGTGAACCACAGTAGGTTTATTTTGCAAGGTAATGGGGATATGCCAAATCATATTATGCTTCTGTTTAATCTCCTACTTTGTCCCAGTGGCGAGCATCAGTTCAGTTTATTTAGCCCTTGCCAAATATTAAAAGTCCTTTTCCTAGGTAAGAAAGGTGCTTCAGGAATTCAGTCTTGGGAGCAGTTGGGCAAGGGTATGTGTGAAAAATCAATTAGGGTTTAGGTAGATATTTTTAAAGATGTAAAGTGTATTTGAGCCTATTCATACTACTATGATGAGAGGACAGATTGATGGTTTTGAGACCCATCTTGCAAAATATCTCATGCTGGGGCTGATTTTAATACTTTTGAGAGCCAGCCCTGGGTATGGAAAGCTTTTCATTCTTTGGAGTGTTCATTCCAGGCAGTCCTGTGTAACGGGATTTTTACAGAGCATGGAAGATGCCTCTAGGGGAAGCCTCCATTTTGATTGCTGTGCCTAACTCGGCTAATTCTGATGCTCCCGAGTTTGCTGTCAGGTTTTTAAGATGATGAAATGTGTGTTTTCCAGATTCCTGTGTGGGCTGCTTTTTCACCAAGAATCTGGAAAATAACTTGGCTTTTCATGGGGTTTGTTGCTAAATAGGTTTGACTGTAGGAAGCACACATTGTTGCAAAGATAAAGCATGCAATTAAAGTTCTCTTTCTTAAAAATTTGAGATTTAAATATGTGTCAAATGAAATGCCATAGTCAAGGAACCAAAGCAGTTGAATGAATTGCCTATACGTTTCTTTTGGCATGACACACATGTGTGTGTGTGTGTCAGTGAAATGTTTACTTCTTCTAAGCAATAGGTAATAAGAGTGTTTAAATAAAGGTGTGATGTATGTAACACACTGGAGTACAATCCATGGATTAGAGTGAAATTTCAACACTCAGTTCATTTACTTAGAGAACTCCAGTTATGTTTTGATGCCCAGATGGATTAATTGTAGTGGTAGAAAATACAGGGTGTAAAACACAGGTGACTGTTGAGCTTAGTATTTCACCAGGTTGTAGAGAAACTCAGGAATCTGGAAAATGCCAAATAACTGTATGCTAATTTGCCATGCAGTACTATGGTATTTTCAGGCAGCTAGTCAAAAAAATTTGAATTGGAAGACCATCAAACTTGTTTCATACAATCAAAATATCAGAGACTTATCTACAAATAGAAACACGGGGAGCATCCTTTATTGTATTCAGCAAAGAGTTGGAGTATGTGTGCTGTTATGGAAGTTTGTTTTTATGCATATATTAGTCTGATGAATTTTAGAAGTGTGAACAAAATTATTAGTGCCCTGAAACACAATGTTTCATCTTGGACTGGCAATTATAAGCATAGATACAGTTTTGCTTTTTTTTTTTTTTTTAATAAAAAAGAAAAATTGCTCTGGAGTAATTTGCTCACAGTGGCAAGAGAAATCTGCAAGAGAAGTATCTAAAGCAATTTCTGAGCAGTCGAAGTAGCCTTATTTTTTATAACATCCGTAGTAGCTGTGACCAAGGTTGATAGAGTGACAGTCCTGCTAGCCTCAACGAGCTGCACATAGCTGTAGCATGGTCTTCATTGGAATCCCAGGGGCATGTGGATTTCTTTGAGATGTGCTTTTAGGAAGCCCCAGAACATCTTGTCACGTGGCATCTTCCTGCATGCTCTGTTTCTGCATATGATATTTTCCAGTGCTTTTAAACATCCCTTCTTTCCTGATTTTTTTTTCAGACTGTTATTTAGACCTGTTAAAACTATCTGTCTTGAGAGATACTCTCTTTAGCCTCAGCTTTATCCAGGATACAATATGGTTATTACATAACCTAGTATTTTTCATTTTGTTACTTGCATAGCAGAGTAACTGCAGAACTCTGCTTGATTCAGGTCAAACTGAAAACTGGAGAGAAAGAGGTTCTAGGAATTTGCTGTTTTTACATGCTTGACGTTTTTCTTGCATGCTTGAGCTTAGGTATTATGTTTGCTCATTTCAGGACTGCCTCTGAGTCGAAGTCCAGAAAAAAGAGACAATCGTGTTGGTTTAAGTTGAACATTTGTCTCCAAGATTAAGAACAAAGCCATGCCAGTGCTTTCAGAAGACTCAGGTAACTAATCTTCATGCTTTCAACAGAACAGGGACTGAAATCCTACCATATATGTTTCACACGTAAAATTAATTCAAATCGGAGTAAAATACAATAGAATTAAGATAATTCAACTGGAGTTTTTTAGCAATTACCTCCATAAAGGAAGGTGGAGTGTAAAAGGTTAAAATTAAAGTTTGTCAGGAAACAGTTTCCTAAGAACCTTAGAGCACCTGAGTATGTTCTGATAGACCTGAATATATTCTGATAGACAGGCTCCTGTAGACAAACTTGGACCTGTCAGTGTAACAGTGCCTTCTACACCTGCTTAATAAAGATCAGCCCATATATATCTGCTGCTTGCTGTGTCACTTCTTAACATTATCTGAACAGGGGTTGGTAAACTTTGTTAATATTCTTCATTTTAACTTAAAATAACAGTGACTTCATTCAAGGCCACTTTGCTAGCTTGTCCAGTATGATACCCGGGGTGAAGTAATACATACTAAATGATACTTAGCATTAAAGTAGAAGTGAGTTTGAGTCTCCTTGATCAAAATATACTCTGAGAATAGCCACAGGAATAGATTTGAACCCCCTCCCCCCCTCTTTTTTCCGTTTTTTTTCCTGTTTTGTTTCGGTCTTGTCTTCCCAGGCATGGTTCACCAGGAAAAACCTAGCATTTGTCTGGCCCTGTGCACTGCAAAATTGGGATATCGATGATTTAAACACTGTTGAAAAAACTAGCCACAAGCTTTGCTTCCCCCACAATGGAAATCTACACCAGTCCTTTCTTCCTCTGGTCAGGCTTCTTACAGGTGCCTCAGAGGCAGAAAGGGCAGGATACCACTTTTAAGCAAAGTTGCTGGGGAAGTAGAGCTGGTACCTGTGCAACAAAGGAGGTCATTCAGTCATTTTGAGAGTCTGCTGTGGCACTGAAAACTCAAAGTTTGTTCTGGAAGCAAAGGGTAATAAATGTGAAGTGGGAAAAATGAAAGATAATGTTTTTAAAGATATCTATTGCTTTATTAGCTTTTGCCTTGATACGTTGCTGTGTTTGCCACTTCGGAAGGGAGCGTTGCCAAATGAGTGGTAGGTAAACACAAGGCTCTCTGCAAACGTAATGGTCACCAAGTAAATGTGGTACCCAAGTAAATGTAGTGAGTGTTAAGTAGAAGGTTCCACGAGAAATGCTGTGTAGAATGTTTTTGTTCTGTCCTGAATCTGAATTTAGGATTGCATGAAACTTTGGCCCTTTTGACATCTCAGCTAAGACCTGATTCAAATCATAAAGAGGAGATGGGATTCCTTAGGGATGTCTTCAGTGAAAGGAGTCTCAGCTACCTGATGAAGGTAAAAGTTTACATTTCTGTATGTACGTTTTCCTTACAGTTTACTTTTTCTCTGTTCCCTTGATTTATCAACCATTTACTTTGCCAAAGCTTTTGTTTTGAGAATTCTGTACCAACCAAAGCATGTGTGTGTTTAAGCACAAATGTTAATAATGTTTCACCATTAGCATATTTTGTTCAGAAATAATTTTTTCTGCTCTTCTTGCTAAAGTGAAGATACAGTGCCCCGTAGCTAAAAAGTAGTGTGAAATGGCTTCATTTTTTCCTTTATGCTCCTAAAGTCTCAACAGATTGTCTGACTGTCCGAAACTACTGTGAGCAAAAAGAAAACTGAAAGACTCCTAAACAAAACAAAAATAACCCCAAGAAAGATTATTTTTTGACACATCTCAGATAAATTATGTTCATTAAATAGAAAAATATTCCAGTGTAGGTATGTTTAGAAAGTTTTGTATCTCTCTGTAGAAATACAAAATAATGGGAATAATGGGAATAATCTTTTTTCAGATTCATGAAAAACTCCGTCATTATGAAAGACAGAGTCCAACTCCTGTTTTACATAGTGCAGCAGGATTAGTTGAAGATGTGAGTAAAAACTCTTGTCTCATAATTTTCCTATTATTTAAGCCTGCTTTTCTAACAAATCAAAGCTTTGCAATTGTACTATATGTGAACATATTTCTCATCTTCCCCAACTGCATTGTAATCTGTTGGCCATGATTAATCAAGGAAATGAGAGCTCAAAAATGCCAAGTCATTAAATGTCTAGTGAGGATGGACACATTCAGGCAGAAGGAAAGGATTTTATTAATGGCCTTCGTAAGGGAGAGGCTGCAGAAAGCATTCAGTCCTTTTTGGCAATAGGCTGTCCCAGCTGAGCACTCAGTCTTACATTCAGGCTTAAAACCATTACAACCCAAGCAGCATTGCTGTTGACATAGAGTGGTTTGGGTTGGAGGGACCTTGAAAGGTGATCTCATCTGACCACCCAGCCACAGGCAGGCTCACCTTCCACTAGATCAGATCGCTCAAAACCCTGTCTAACCTGATTTTGAGTCTTTCCAGTAGTGGGGCATCCAAAACTTCTCTGGGCAGCCTTGTTCCCAGCATCTCACCACACAGATGTTCTAGCATATCACCACCTTCATAATAAAAAAAATTCTTCCTTATATCCAATCTAAATCTGCTCTCTTTCAATTTAAAACTGCTGCCCCATGTCCTGTCACTACAGGCCTTGGTAAAGAGCTTTTCTCTTTCTTGTAAGCCTCCTTTACATGCTGAATGACAGCTGTAAGGTCTCCCCAAAGCCTTCTCTTCTCCAAGCTGAACAATCCCAACTGTCTCATCCTTTCCTCATAGGAGAGGTGTTCCAGCCCTCTGAGCATTTTCGTGATCCTCCTGTGGATGCACTCTAACAGGTCTGTGTACTGGGGACTCTGGAACTGGACACTGCTCTAGGTGAGGGGGTCTCATGAGAACAAGAGGAGAGGGAGAGAATTGCCTCCCTTGACCTGCTGGCCACGCTTCTCTTGATGCAGTCTGGGATACAGTTGTCTTCCTCGACTGCAAGCACACATTCCCATCACGTATCTGATGTTTCATCTACCAGGGTCCTCAAGTCATTCTCTGCAGGGCTGCTCTCACTCAGTTCATCCCCCAGTCTGTTCACAGAGCAGAGCTGTGTCTTAGATTTGTGTGTAACACGATGCCATGTGCCTGAGAAAGTGAAATGTACACTGCATTTGATGACTCTTTACATGCACCTATTTTCTACCATAGTGTAGGAAAGGGTGCTGGAAGGTTTGGGAGCTCAAGTATCTCCCTTTTCAAAGTCAGGAGACCCCAGTGCCCCATCTTAACGTGCAGCATACCCCCTCTCCCTGTTCCCACATACAGTGCACCACCTCCACAAAAGTTTCAGCATTGCTACCTGTCAAGTCATACAAAATATCCATCTTCAGAATAGCAGAGAAGTTTTTATAGAGCTATATGCCTTCCCTATTTAGAACCCTTAACAGGGTAAGGAAATCTCTTTTGCCTCAACCCATTTTCCCTTCCTCCTCCCTCCCCTGCTTTTTCTCTCCTCCCACCCAATCAGCCCAGTGCAGAAATGCCTCCATTATTTCTCTAATCTTTTGTTTAAAAGGCCCGAGACTCCAGGGCATATTTTGGTATCCAGATTTTGCAGGGCAACAAGGGAAGTTATGTTGCATGTTCCACACAGGTAATACAACATGATTGCAGAAAGGTTTAAAGTCTTTTATCAAATAATACAAGCACAAGAGTGTTGTTTCACGGATCGTTTATGTATTCCATATAGAATTTAAAATTTCAGAACTCGCTCCTGAAATTATATTGATGGAATAACTCTAAAAATGTATGTTTAGGGATTATGATTCTGATTCCTAATGCTGTCTTCTGTACTTTCTAATAAAAATAGCTGAAGAAGCTTTGGTTTCTTTCAGGTTCCACGCACTGTAGACTGGGATCGGTTTTGATCTGTGCACACTACTTTGATGGATGGTAGATGTTAGGAAACACTCAGCAGAAATGTAAATGCATGATCTTGTTCGGTGGACTCCTTTAATTTTGGGGTTGTAAATTTTTATTTTAAAGGTAATAGAAGAGTTGCAGACAGCACCAGTGAATAATGAAGAAAAAGAGCTACTTCAGCTGTTGTCAACACCACATCTCAGGGTAAAAAACACATTGGAGACCTTAACAAAATGCCTTTGCAGAATTGCAACAGAACATTTTGTAACAGAAAAGTTATGTTGAAGCGTCCCTAGGAGAAAGGGAAAACCTCCTGCAAAGTAGTTCTGTTCCACTGGGATTTCCTGCACAGACTTTAGGAGGCGAAGGAAATTGAAAAGAGACGGCATCAGCCTTTCCTGCAGAATGCACCACACTGTCTTCCATTCCATTCCTCCCTTCCTTACTGTTTTCTGAGGGACCAGAAAAGAAAAGGATACCTTCTTGCTTTTCATAGTCCACTTAAAATTTTTTTAGGCTGAGCTTGGTTGTTGCCTGGATTTATTTTAAATATTGACATATACCAGTATATAGTTTACATGATGGGTAAGATAATTGCTAAATCTGTTTTGGAGGATTTGTGGTGAGGGTAGAAAGGGGGAGGTTTAAGTTTGCTCTAACACTGGAAACATGAGAACTGGGAATTGCAGTATTACTCCATTACATTGCTGTTTTTTATTTCCTTTATGCAGGCAATGCTTGTAGTACATGACACTGTAGCACAGAAGAACTTTGACCCAGCCCTTCCGCCTCTACCTGATAATTTTGATGATGATTTTGATGAGGAATCAGTGAAAATTGTTCGGCTAGTGAAAAATAAAGAACCCTTGGTACATATTAGATAACCCATCTCTAGTCATAAAACTTTACAGTGCAAGAGTGTTACTGTGAGTATGCAGGAGATACTTGAAGATGTCATCAAACAGCCTTCAGAAACTAGGAGTGTTCTGAAGCTCGTAAAATAACATTAAAAAATTTTGGTAAATGCACCTTCACAATTGCATTAAATGCTTTATGAGCATGGGTTTATAATGCCAGTTAGCACAGGAAACACAGTGAGGGGACTGTATATGTTGAAGCAATTATGCTTATTATATGTGTTAATTCTTTTCATACTGTAGCTAACTTTCAGTGACTTAATATATTCACTTGCATGAAAGTCAGTGATGTATGGTAAGAGTATGTCTGATACCTGTTTGTAAGCATTATATTGTCGAGGTCCTATTTTATGCAAATGGAAATGGAAAAAAGGATTTCCTAAGAAAAAACAGTTGTGTTGGGAAAGAAATCTGCTTTTTGTGTATCGCAGTAGTAGAAGGGAGCAGTGCCTGAATTCCTGATTAAAGCTTTGTATTGCCAGCAGAGGTAGGAGGAGGAAAAAAATCTCATTACTTGGCTTTTGTTGTTTTTATATATAAAAGTGCTGACTGTATTGTATAAAGACTTAGAAGAGGAAGAGAGAAAATTTGTTACAATAAGCTGTTTTGCACACTTGAGCGACTTTGATGACCACAATAATGCAGGAAGTGTAAGCACTTAGCAAAGTCAGCAGAACAGAAGGTGTGTGCACCTTCCCATAATCACTGGGCGTGGGCAAAACTTGAATAATGGTGGAGATCATCAAGCAGAAAGAGAAAATCCATAGAAGAAATTAATTCCAGTTTAAAAGACATAATAGTGTACACGTTATTTCACTGGTTGCTGAATTCAGAGCAAATTTCTTACATTTTTTTGGGTGGGGGGTATGTTTTATTTCAGGGAGCTACCATCAGAAGAGATGAACATACAGGAGCTGTGATTGTAGCAAGGATCATGAGAGGTGGTGCAGCTGATCGCAGTGGTATGATTGCAGTAGTAAATTTCTGAAGTTGTATTTGTAAACCTCTAAAGTTTCCTAAGCATGTACTTAACATTTCTGAATATATAATTATATATATAATAACTAGTATATTATATATACTATATATGTAATTATCTATTAACTATACTAGTTATAATATATATAATTACATAGTTTTTTTATTAAAATGGCCATTAGGAAAAAATGAGAACAGAGATGGAAGAAGCAGGTTTGAGCTTTAGAAGAAAGCAAAGAATGTTTTTTACTTTTAATCTAGTATCTTGGCTTATTCAGTGTATCATGTGTTGTTTGCTTTACTGAGAAATTATTTTATGTCAGTTAACAGTAGCTATGTATACGACAAGTACCACATTTCTTACTGAACTGGATAAACAAACCTAAAACTTGCAGAGCCTCTTCATGGCTTGTTAAAAAAAAAATTTAGTCTGGCTTTTTTTCTGGGACTGTGTAGTATTGATCTGTCAGTTGACAGACATGTCATTCCTGCCTTCATAGGCAGGAATGTCCCCTGACTTTATAAGATTTGATCACACTCATTAAACTATTCCAGTTTTGCATAATACTTAATACTGATCCTAATAGTGATTTTCCAGAGTACCTTGCCACAAGTTGCCTGTCTGCATGCTGCTCTCCTTTGAGACTGGGCTGCATGGAAAGAAAGTGCCATAAGGAATAAAGGCAGGAGACTTCAAGGCACATTTCCAACAAAGGCACTTGGCTCTAGTGCTAAATCCCATCAATCTGGATGAGGGAGGAGAGGACGTACATGCTAATGACTTAGGCTCGACATCACAGGAATGGTGCTTTCCAGTCTCTAGACCTATTTTAATTTACTTACCATCTTTTCAGGTCTTGTCCATGTTGGAGATGAACTAAGAGAAGTCAATGGTATTACTGTGCTTCACAAACGACCAGAAGAAATAAGTCAGATTTTGGTCTGCACTGATTTTCATTTCAAGATCTTTTCTGTTTGGTGATCTAGTAATTGCAGTAGATGATGAAATTTAACCATGAGTTTAAAATATAGAGCTAAAAGATGCAATCCCTGCTTGTCTTTGCATTAAGAGTTTTTCTTCTCCCAGTGGATTAGTCTTCTCCTTTTGACTTCAGAAACTTCTGCGAACTGGATTGGTACCAAGTAAGATACAAATACAAAGTTAACATGTTGCTCTGTCAAGAACTTCCCTTTAATGCTTTGTTTATGACAAGCAAACTGCAAATTATAAGTACATTCCTAAAGATGATTCAAAATGTGGTATGTTAGGAAGCTGAAGAAAGTCTTGTCCGTGTGTTCAGTAGAGCTGTCAGTCTGTTCTTTACCAGCAGATTCCTGGTGACACGAACAAATTCTTGCTTCAAGCTTCTCTAACATGAACACCCACAAACCTTGGTAGAAAGTGTAGTAGCTGTTACGTGTCTTTATCTCTGACTTCCCTCTTGTGGCATGGTTCCCCCTTGTCTTGGTGTGGAGTGGAGTGAGGGACACAGTAAGGAGACTGGCAACACAGAAGACTGGCGTCGGTTCCATCACCTAATTTGAATTTAGATCAAAATAATCCCAGATAATGACAATGACTGCTTTTAACTTGGGGGGCAGGGGGTTGTCAAAACCACTTTGAAATAGTGTGTAAAGTTTTATTTATGGGGACCTTGGGATGCTATTCATCTGCCCCGTGTAATTTCTAGTTACATCTGTCCCACGTGAACTAATGCCTGAAGTGTAACACTTCGCTTTCCATGGTTTTTTTTTTGAAGAAAAGCTACAAATGTTTGGCTGTGTTTGCTTTTTAATCTGTGCAGAATTGCAGGCTTCTCTACAACACAGTTCATCTCATGCAAAATAAGGCATCTAAAATAGTTAAGATAAACCCATTCTAGATTTCTGAAGGACCTAGAAGTGCTTTTTCGTTTCCTTTAACTAATAATTCTCATTTCCTAGCTAAGATTTCTAGAGTGAAAGTACGTGTTTATTTTGTAGGTGTTTACATTTCACTCTAACAAGTTAGCCACTATATTGAGAAAATACAGCAGTATTTTTCAAAGCAGCACTTTAAAACAATTAGTCTGCAATAATTTAAGTCAGTGTCATACTAAAAGCCACAGAAGTGTTAAATGTCCTGTGAACTGTAGCCCAGAAATTACTGCAGTTGCTAAAAGGAAACAAAGGAACTTTAATGCCAAGTAGTTCCTGTGGATGTCTCCTTGGGCAAGACACTGTTGTGGAGTCGTGGAACATCATGATAGTCTCTGTAATGCAGTTAAATAGTGGGTTAGCTTGGCCTGTTAGTGTCCTGAGAAGGAGACAGGCATGCTTAACTGGAGCATGAATAGTCTGCATTGTATCCTTGTCCTGTTTAAAGTAAAAAACCATTTTTTTTCCCCTCAGGCCCAATCTCGAGGGTCAATAACATTAAAAATAATTCCAGCCATCAAAGAAGAAGATCGTCTGAAGGACAGCAAGGTATGCAGCTGAAATACTGAAGCACATCTTTACAGCCTGGCATCTCTGTAAATGCACCATTCCTGCTGTTCCAGTGGGAAGTGCCACAGACACATCATTGAACTACAAAGACGGGAGAGTGGTTTCTTGTGCAGTAGCCTTTTATTCAATAGAATTACTTGCATGACTCTTCTCCTCTTCATCTTGGCACGTGTTCCTTTATAGCATTTCTGAAATCTAGCCTCTTCTTTTTGGTTCATGTAATTAAATTTGGTGTTCTGCTGTCTCCTCTTCCCATGGCAGCTGCAGTCTGTCCATTATCTCTGGGCATTTTGCCACTCACTTGAGTGAAAACGGATCTCTCTGCAAACAGAGCTGCATCCATCATGTGACCCCATCAGCCCACTTCATCTGCCCTCCCTCACCAGCAATAACTTACTGCTCAACTGGCCCCTTACAGGATTCCTCTGTCAGTCTCTCTGCTTCCCTGCTTTTGGTTGCTGAATTTTTCCTTGAAGCCCACAAATCACTTTCTGAAGTGGTTCTGCTGTTATGTGTTAAATAGTTTAAAGATGCAAATCCAAGGTTGAACAGTAGATTTTGATGCATTAAAGGAACATTTTAAGGACAGTCTTTACAATTGGGCAACTTTGCCATAAATCCATTTTTATTGTTTTCTCCCTCCCCTTTTTTTTTTCCCAACCATTTCTTCATTGCATTTTGTACTTAATGTAGATTGTGATCTGGGTTTCTTGGGACTTTGGACTTTTGAGTCTCATCTTCCACAATGTCAGTATATAATGACTGGGTGTGTGCTGGAAAGTTAATTTATTTTTCTGCATAAGCCTGCTAGGTGTCTGTATTTTTGAGTGCTTGAAGGAGGGATAAAGTTAGCAGTGCTGGCATTGGAGAAAGCCTTTTAAAGGCAGTTTGAAATTCCACATAGGACAAGAAGAAATGACGTGTTAACTTTCTTTTAAAGGTGTTTATGAGGGCGCTTTTCTGCTATAATCCCAAAGAAGACAGAGCCATCCCTTGCCAGGAAGCTGGGCTGCCATTTAAAAGACGACACGTCCTAGAAGTTGTAAGCCAAGATGATCCCACGTGGTGGCAAGCCAAGCGTGTTGGGGATACCAACCTCAGAGCAGGCTTGATCCCGTCTAAGCAGTTCCAAGAAAGGTTTGTCAGCAAAGATTACAGATTTTTTTTTTCTTTCACATGTATATAGTGTCACATTGATCTTATGCTGGGTTTTTTTCGCAGAAAATGAAGGGCACAGTCATGGCAGGACAAACACAGCTGCTTAGAGGAAAGTGCTAAAAACCTGCATCTTCTCCAATTATATAATAAAACTTCCTAGCTTGATTTGGGTAGTTTGCCCTTGACTTAATGCTTTGTAGCATGAGGACAGAAGCACTTGCTAAACAAACACGTATGAAATGAAATGTGGAATATCAGTCTCTTAACCCTCTTGGCTTATGGAGAGACACTGTATTTCACAGCCTTGTACTTCCACAGATTTATTGTTAACTATTTTGAATTTATGCCTGTAATAATAGTAAGGAAAATTTTATCTGATCTTTCTTCTGGCTCCTAAGAGAGTATTTAGCTTGGACTGGGATACCTTCTAGAGCTTGAAGTTTCTCTGTTTTCACAGCAAGATACATGTATCTTCTAAAGCAAAAATATCCCTCAGTTCTTGTCTTTCCAGTACAGAAGTCCTGTATTTAAGAAGGAATCTGTTTTAAGCCACTGGTCTCACTTTGTGATTCTCACTCCACATCACTATATATGTGTTCTTTGGATTGTGGGTGTTACAGAGGTGGGGTATCCAACAGCTGAACACGTCTGATGCTGTTGCCTGCATGATTTCCATAAGGTTTCTAACTGAGGTCTTGGCTCCACTGCCTGAAAACTCCTTTGAAACATCAGGCAAATTCTGCCTGAACGGCTGTTTCTTTCTTCCTGGTCATGCATCTATGTTAAAAAATGCTGCTGCACTGCTGCACTGAAGTCTTTTTATTTTTTCAGATGTTGTAAACACGTAAAAAGATGTACATAGGAATATAGAAATTGCTTCAGTGTCTGTCTCCCCTGAGTGACTGTATAAATGCCTGAGCAGCATCTTTTGTCTGTTACAAATATTGGTCTGTTGCAAAAAAACACTTTGGAAGAAATTGTGGTTCCAATTGCCAGCAGCGAGGGGTTTCTTGAGGGCTGGATTTTTGGGCTGGATTGTTGGAGTATTTTTGGTGTTGGGTTTTTGGCAGGAGGTGTTGAGCAAATAGGAATTGAGATCTGGTTTGTGATTTTGACACTTAAGGAAATTTTACTTGAGACTCTGTTCTTATATTTTCACACAAGCTGGGTAACTTGGTTTGTTTTCTAGTAAATAACAGAAAACTTCAAACTGATCTGAAAAAAGGTGGATAATTTCTATGTATGCATAGCTGCAGTGACTGTTCTGGACAAAGGTTATCTACTTTTCTTAATGTTGCAAAAAAGATCATGTGGACAAAAGGGAAATTTAAAAAAAATTGGATTGATAAACTATTGATTTCTGTGCTCTGATATATGAAAGCATAAAATGTTTTAAAATCTTCTCTCTCATTCCCTTATCAGTAACAATCTGTGACTGTCATAGTTTCAAAGAAAGTCTTTTAAATAGTTGAATCAGAGACATTTTACTTTTTTTAAGAAAAAGCACTATTTCATTCTTTATTTTCAATGCTGTGTGTATAACATGCTATAAATTCTCTCTAATTCTGAGTTTAGGTATCTAAAATACAATTATTTTCTATTCAGACGACTGACCTACAGAAGAACAGCAGGCACTCTGCAGAATTCCAGAACTCTGAAGAAACCATTGTGTAAGTCTGTTGTGTTCTTTCAGTGATGTTTTAACTAAGTTCTCAGTATTTTTCTGTTATTTCAATACTGATGTGTTTGAGTATGTTTTACCACTGATTGATATTTTGAATACAATCTGTCACTGGTTGATATGCATGGACCCAGGCTGCCACTGGGGAGGATTTGGGTTTGAGCTTTATCCAGTGTTGCTAGTGTCTATTGTTTTCAAAGAACATAGCTGTCCTTCTCTTCCTGCTCTCAAGAACATGAGGCCTTACATATTTAGAGGCCTTAAAATTTGCTAGTGTTCACACTTTTTCTATGGTTTGAAACTTGAAAGCTGCAAAAATAGCCTAATGCATACTTCTCGAAATTCTTATGTAAGTGCATGAAACTACTCTAAACTCGTATGAAAATACAGTGTAGCTTTAAGGAAGATAAAAATCACTGGAGCTGGAAATACAATCTGTATTTCAGGCTTAATGTTACAGAGCTGGTCTTAAGTAGACTTCAGAGTGATTCTTGTTTACATCTCTGAAGTCTCTGTCACTGAATTAGTCGCAAAAAAAAAATGCTGCTTGTGAGGAAATTGCCAGGAAGTGATGGAAAGCAGAAGACATTACGATTATCCCACAGTGTGTTGCTGTTGCTCTTGGGTACTTCAGCACAGGCACTGTTGATGTGGGGGGAGGCCCTGTGACTGTGTGAAGCCAGGATTGTGCTAGGACTGCCCCCCTCGTGGAGATAAAGAATCTGGAAATTGTCCCTCTTGAGTAATAGAAGTGAATTTCTGCCCCTGGTGCATGATGAGATACAGGTGTTCTTACACTACAAGGAGGGAAGATGCTCAATCAAATTATAAAATAGCATTACTGATTTAAATGAAGCTTTCCCAAATTAGTTTCCATTGCATTCAAATTAGGAGGCATGTAATGAGGATTGCTGCTTAAGCTTTATCTCAGATGTTTTTGAGACAATTAAGCTGATAACTGGTTATAATGCTAAATTTCAGCCCAAAATGCTTTAATCAGTTGATGTGGGTATTGTACTGCAGTATTTTTTTTAAGATAGAAAAGCCTGTTAAGCAAGTCAAACCAGAACAACCTTCCTTTCCATTTTCTCTAATGTTGCTCAATTATTTGTCCATCTTTTAATATCATCCCAACTCTGCCTTTCATGCTAACTATAGATGATCAGTCTTCTGACAAAGGTAGGTACTCTCCTAACTCACTTTCTGTCCGAATATAAACAACCAATGTATTTCCTAAAATACTTGCTACAATTCCAAAGGGAATAGTAGATATATTGTTCCTAGGACATTTTCTTTGGGAATTATTATTTAAACGAATCTAATTCAGATTGATGACTTTAAGTAATGATAACTTCCAAGTTTGCTTCCAATTCAAGAGAAAAGATTTGTCTTCTGATATATATTTACATGTTCTGTAGGTTTCTGAGTGAGGTTGAAAGAGTTGCAAGTTAAATGCAGTCTTTCTATCTGGTATGTTTAAAAAATAAAGAAGTATTGGGATTTAACATTTTAGGGCACCCGTATCAATCCAAAGTGATTTGTCTTCACTGTTCATTTGGACTGCTTTCTGTGTTATTTTCATTATGAGCAGCTGTGTTGGGCTTATGCAGTTTATGTGTCACTGTACCAGACCCCTTTCCAAATATTTCCTGGTGAATTCTGTATGCTGTGATTTTTGTTTCACATTACAGTTGCTTCTTGAGGTTCATGTTCCAATTATTGGTATTCCATCAACTTTGGTGAAAGTAATTCATATTCTGTAATTAGAGTGTAGCAGTCCTGGCCAGCTGTCAAAGCACAAGTCTGAAAGAGCCTACCTTCAAGAGCAGAAAATAGCTCTGATCTTAGCTATGGATTGATGTTATTGCTATTTGTACTTTATCTCATGTAGGCATTATGTTTCAGGAGTACACACTGGCATTGCTTGATTACAAACCTGCATGCAACTGTTAATTAAAAAACAAAGCCCTCTCTTGACTGGCACCTTTTGTTAAAGGTTTAAGCTGCATATATTTTTGCTTATAGTTGGGTTTATCCCAGAACCATACACCACCACCTTAAAATGAGTGCAGTTCTGGAAATATTGCAAGGGCACAGGTGCCTAAATGTTAACAAACCAGGTATCCCTCTTTCAGGAAGTATGAGAACTCAGTATTTGTCTTAGGATTGCAGTGTATTTTTTTGCAGCTAAGTATCATGGTTTTATTATGCACACTTTTAGGAGCCTTGGGGGTGGTTGTAATTTGAGGAGGAATAGGTTGGGGATTTAAAACATGTTATTTTACATACATGCATATGACCAAAGCATCATATCTTTTTAATAAAGAATTAATAAGCACTGATAATTTAACCTGGTCAAAATGAAGGGGGTTAGAGTTCATCTTTGTCATTTCTGATCCCCTTTTTTCAAGCCCAAATGATAATGAAATATCAGATGGGGCAATTTTCTTACATAATCATACTCATTTATAAAGTTATTCATTAAAAAAAAGAACTCTGTGTTTGTGGAGTCTTCTTTTTTACTTAAGGCTGAGTATTATACTTTTACCAGCAGCACTAATCAAATGTCATGAATGCTGAAAAGCATAAACTCTGGGAACTGTAAATACCAAGATATAAAATTCTCTAGTTCAATATCAAAGTCAAGGATTTTTTCAAACACAAACCACTAGCCAAGGCAGGTATTTGTTTGGTATCAGTAATGTTTATGTTAAAAAAGTATGTGCAAACAATGCAGGATATAAAATTTCTTTTCTTTGCCAATGAGCCAGACCTGTATCACACACATTGTCTAAGATATCTCCCTCTTCCCTCTCACCCTCCTTTCCCCTGTGCCCTACCCCCCACTCCCTTGCTTTTTCATTTACAGAAGACTGTGACTGTGAAGGGTATTTCAATGGACACTACATAGGTGAGTAACCAGAAACTCCTTACATCTTCCCTAACACACCCACCCCAAAAAAACCAAAACCAAAATGAAAACAAAAAAACCCCACCAAATAAAACCCCCCAAAAACCCACTTCCACATTAAAAAATTAAAACTGGACTATTTCTATTAATTTCCCATTAACATTACATTAATAAACTAGATCATCTCTGTGAAGAGGCATAACTGGACTTTGGCATAAGCAGTTCTTGGCAGTTTAAGGTTGTATGAGGGGTTTTTATTATAGGTTGGGTGCTTGGTTTTCTATCCCATATGCACACATTTCTCCTCCAATATTAGCATATATGCACTGATTTGATTATAAATGAAATTTGTGGGCATAACTCATATTTGAAGACAATAACTTGTAGCTGAACAACCTTCAAAATCTGGGTAAGTGGAGACATGTCAATACATCTTCTGTTTTTCTGCACAGCTGGTTTACGCAGGAGCTTTAGATTGAGTCGGAAAGAGAAGGAAAACAATGTGAATGAAGGCAAGCAAGCAGAGCAGGCAGATGGAGCAGAGTTCCTAACCTATGAAGAAGTCACAAAGTATCAGCAACAGCCTGGTGAACAGCAAAGGCTGGTGGTTTTGATTGGTAAGATACCAAGTTGGTTCAAAATTTTTCACATTTCTCCCTCTTCCCTTATCCTCCACTTCCAGAGGCTTTCTTTAGATGTTTGGTTTGGGGGTTTTTGTGGTTCTTAAATGTTTTTTCTGGTTTTTGTCAGAACTCACTCTTATTTTAAATTACATTAAAAACAAAGAAGAAAAACAAAGGAATCAAACTCATCAAATCCTTCTAAAAATAATGATGCAGGCTATTTCTCATTTTTCTGATTCCTTTGGTTGTTACTCCAGCATTTACTTAGGCTGTCAGAACTATTGATGGTTAGAGGTAGATGTTAGAATTATCTAACAGGATTTTACATGCAATTTTAACTCAGCCTTGTGTTGAGCCAGTTTCCCAGGATGCCTCAGAATTCAAGGGTATCTCATAGAACTGACTGCTGAGATTACAGATTTTTTGACTTAGTGTCTGCCAGAGGATTGTCCAGCAGTTGTTCAAGGCATCCAGTTTGTTCCTGATGATGTTCTTCAGAGCAGAATATGGCAGACCAGGTCATGAGGTCTCTCATGAAGAGGTTTCTTCAAGCACACTCCTGAATCACATTATTTGTGTGAAACTGATGTATTTCTTTTCTGCAGTATTTCGTTTCACACAGAAATCTATCAGTCAGTTTTCTTTTATTAGGTTGTTTGGGGGCCAAGTTAAGTGAGCTCAAGCAAAAAGTTGTGTCAGAGAACCCACAGGAGTATGGTGTTGCAGTTCCACGTGAGTAACATTTACTGACTTGTGTTTGTTGCATCTTTATTCCATAATTGCTGTCTAATGAATGTGG
The DNA here is from genome assembly GCA_013397865.1 of Struthidea cinerea. Lineage (NCBI taxonomy): Eukaryota > Metazoa > Chordata > Aves > Passeriformes > Corcoracidae > Struthidea > Struthidea cinerea. The sequence goes on along the minus strand of VZTI01002870.1, from coordinate 240,816 downwards.
TGCCATCTGCACTGATGATAAATTGTGTTCTGACTATTGATTTTATGCATATTTCTGAAGTACTTCAAATTATTTTTCTCATTGCCATATACTGTGTTTGCCTTTGATAGGTGAATAAATCATTATGTAACTTGGCACATATGCATTTTGGAATTCTGTCAGCTCAGTGGGGTTTTTTTAATTGTGCTTTCCTAAGTGGGCAGATTGCATTTCACAGTGTCTGTCAAAAGAATGAAAAACCTAATACAGGAAGAAGAAATGGAGTGAGACTTGCAAAGAGAGCTGGTGTGATAAACTAGCATCTGAAGAGTCAGCCAAAACATTGTGTTTTTAAAAGAGGGTGATTTTTCTTGAGAATAGCATTACAGCTGCAGTTTAAAAAAAAAAGCAGACAGCAATAAACTAAGTCAAAATTTGGGCAAGATTTTAAGTTGTTGATTAGTACATCTAGTCTGTTCAAACAAGCGAGTCAAAGTAATAGAGAAATTAGTGATTCTTGAATGGCTTTGTGGCTAGAGTTACACTGAATTTCTTTTACTGGATTATTTTCTATAAGAAAAGGAATTATCAGACACACACACAAAAAAATCCATTGTTATTTGTATTCCCCAACAAGCTACTTTTTGAATCCAAAAAATTAACATTGAGGGCACTGTTTATATGTTATTTAAGACATTTTAAAAGAAGTTTTTCAGGCAGACTTTAGTTTATTAGCAGAACTCAAATGGGTAATTCCTGCTTGAATTTAAACAACCAAAAAGAATAGCAGACATTACTTTTATGGTCAGGCAGAGATTTGTAGAATGATCATCAAAGCTACAGTAATAACAAATCCTACAGTAATAACAATTACTAAAAGAAATTACACCAAGAGTAAGGGACTCTCATAATTATGCAAACTTCACAGTACCTTGGGAAAACAGCCATCAGTATTCTTACTGCAAAGTCAAAGGCAGCACAATAGGACTTTATATATGTCCTGGTTTTATTTTTGAGCTTTCCAAGAAAATGAGAGTCCAGAATTCCAAACAGTTAAGTTACACTATTTTCTGTAGGATATCCTCTGCTGCATCTGCCAGGTGTAAGAATGATGCTTCCTAATTTTTTTTTGTTAGTTACAGCACTCTTGGGAGTAAAACAAGTTCATTTTTGGTCATACAGTATTTGAGACTGAGTTTAAAACAAAATTATATGGTTTGATTTATATTTTGTTCATTTGAATTTGCCACTGTGTAACTTTCTTGTTGGGGGTCATGAAAATGTGACAGGAACTAAGTAGAGAAAATGTTTGCAAAGGCTGATGTGTCTCCCATGTGTTGCTTCCCTTCTCTTCTAGATACAACAAGGTCAAGGAAAAGTCATGAGAGAGAGGGAGTAGAATACAATTTTGTGTCTAAGCAATCATTTGAGACAGATGTGCAGCAAAACAAGTGAGTTAATTTTAAAATACTGGTATAATTGACTATTTAAAAATATTGCTTGTTCAATCTTACATCATACGAATACCAAAATCAGGTGGCAGGTTGGATTAGCTGGATTAGAAGGATTCAGCTTTCTAACTAAAAAGCGCTTTATTGAGTCTGGACTGTTAGAGCAAACTCAAAAATTTAGCTAGAAGCAATTTAGGAATAACATTAGGAGGAGGATCCTGAGTTAGAATTTAAAGCTGCCTAAGTGTTGTGATTGGTCAGAATTGAATCTAGTGAAAGTAACAGGTATTTAGTTGGGCCTACCCACTCTCTGTTTAGTGTGATGGCTCAAAAGTTTTATTCACAAGTCTACTTGGAAGTGTGTGGAAGAGTGAATCTGTGGCTATACTCACTTTCTGTGAGCCCGAGCATGTTTCCTCAAAGTTTGGATTGTTACTAGTCCCCCAAAAGATGGGAGAAGTGCAGTCCATTTCCTTGCCAGCTTTGTTCTATTTTCTGTGAAAAATATCCTTTCTTCTTCCCCTTTTTGTCAGTAGTGCTGATTAGCTATTAGTGATATATGAAGGACTGCTGCTAAGCAAGGAAGGGGAAAAAAAGTGGAAAAAATTAAATCCCTACCCACCTACCCCTGATCTTCTGCCTTTCTCCTCCCTGTTTGACTACTGTGACTTCAGGAAACAGCTGTCAAATGTTCTAAGTTAAATATTCTTAGTATTTTTTGTAGCTGGTATTTAAAAATGTTTTGACTTTTTAGATTTGTGGAACATGGAGAATACAAAGAAAATTTGTACGGTACAAGCCTGGAGGCAATCCGCTCTGTGATGGCCAAAAAGAAGGTTTGTTTGGTGGATGTGGTACCTGAAGTAAGTTCTGCAGCTTATTTTAAAGAAAGCAAGTATGATTGACTGCTGGCTGACAGAATAGGGCTCTTGGGAAAGCAGTGCAGTGGTTACAGTTCCTACATGTCCAGCTGGTACAGCCTGGATGTCTCTTTAGTAGTTGTCACTGTGGGACTTCTCCCTTGCTGTAGGACTCATGTGCATCACTGTCCCAGCCTGCTCAGGTCCTAGACAGAATACCTAGAGTTGTTTTTTTCATTCTAGTTCTGATTTTAAAAAGGCTGGCCATAGCACACACGCACGACACACACCCAGGGCTCTCATTTGTAGGGTCTCAAAGATGCAGGAACAATTTTTGGGTGCAGATATGGAATACAGTAACATTAGGAATCACCTCAGGGCAACAGTGTTGTAAGAGGTGCCAGCAGACCTGCTCTTAATACCTTCATACTGTGAGTTAATACTTGAAATTTTGATTCAGATTTTGTAACTGGGCTGGGAAAAGACTCAGATGAATTCCAAGTTTTAAATTTGCAGTGTTTGGCTGCTTAAGCAAAGCAAACCCTAACTTGCCCATGAAGTCAGGTTTTTTTATACTTCCCTCAGTATTTTTTGCCACATCCTTGCTCCTTGGAATCACAGTGCAAAGCAAGGCAGGTGTGCTGTTAAGGCCATGCTCCCGCACGCTTGTGTGCTAGCCAGGACACTGGCATGAACCTTTGTTTGAAGAGCAAAAGATTGCTGTGGTCAGATGTGTAGTACACAGGACTTCACAGTGTGTCAGCCTGCACCAGTGAAACTACTGCAGCCAGTCTGAGTCTGTCATTGACATGTAGCAAAAAGAAGTCTGATAACAAAAAATATCTGTTCACAGGCTGTAAAGCACTTGAGGACTCCTGAGTTTAAGCCTTACGTTATCTTTGTGAAGCCTCTCATTTCGGAAAAGAAAAAACATGTCTTAAAATCTCCCATGTCAGAAGAAATCTCAGCCCCCCTTGTAAGTATTCTAATTTCCAATCTGTTCTTTTTAGACATGAAAGAAGTATTTGGGCTAGCACTTCTAGGACATGGAAGAGCTCCTCTTCCACGACAACAAGAGTTAAAGTGGGGCACTAAGTAGGTCCTGTGCACATACAGCCTTTCAGATGGAACTTTAGAATGGAATTTTTGGCTCCTTATATACTCAAGTTTTAAAGTAACATGAAACCAAGTGCCAGTCTTCCATATGGATCTGGGTACATCATCAAGGCTGCAGCAGGGGAAGTTGTTACTGAACTCAGATAAACCAGTAGTCATTTTACAGTTCTGATGAGCAGCCCCATCAAAGGGTAATGGTAGCCAGCTATTTCTTATACCTTGTAAGTGACAGCCACACCAGTGCCACCCAGTGTTTTAATGGTGTACACACAAAACACAGTACGTGGATGTCTTCTGAGGATCAAACCTAGATCAGCTGCAAATTGGTGATGTGTAAACCTGAACAGAAACAGAGTGCATAATGTCATTACTTTGGTAACCTGAACTTAAATTTGTATGTTACAGAACTTAGTTCACTTGGTAAGTTTTTGTGTAAGCCCTCAAAATTACTGAACTTGGGACAGTGTATGCAGCATTCTTTTCAGTTTTTGAGGAGTGTAGTTTCCATGTCTTAGGTTAGGCAGCAACTCTAAGTACATAAAATGAAGCATCACCATTTTGTGTCCCTCCTGTAACATATTTCCCCCCTTCCCTAAGGTCCCTTGCATTTTTTGGAACAGCTACCAGTAATATACCGCTCCTTGATATCAGTTTTAATATGTTCAATACCTTTTCCTAATGGTAGCAGCTTTTGTTCCATGTTCTTTCTCAAAGTAATGACTCATTGTGCTAATACACTTTAAAATGCTAGTAACTAGAAAGACATGCTGTAAATGTCATACCAACATCTTGTGTTGATCAGCAGGATGAAGAACAGCAGGAAATTATTAATTCAGCAGCATTCATTGAAGAGCAGTATGGCCATTTAATTGACACTGTACTGGTGAAAGAAGATCTCCAGAGTGCATGTAATGAGCTGAAAAGTGTGCTAGAGAAACTAAACAAGGATTCATTTTGGGTGCCAGTCAGCTGGGTTAGGTCGTAGCTTGTTACCATGTTTAAGGGAAAGATTGTATAAAAATGTTTTGTAAATACTTGAAATAGAAAAGGGGAATATGTCGAATTTGCTTCAAAACTGCTGGTCTTACCTAGCAGGCAGTACCTAAAGACTGGATGAGGAAAAACAACAAAGTCACAAGCTGACACTGCCTTTCTGAGTCAAAACTTTGAATAGCAACTGTCATTTAGAAATTGATACTCAGACTAAAGAAGCCAGTCCAATCTTTTACTGATCTTTAGACTGTAAATAGTGCATTTTGTTACAATGAAGTTTCGCAGAGGGTCCCACACTTCCGAAGCATTTTAGTGCTTGGACACTGACAAGATGGAAGGTTTGTCCTTTGGCCACAATTCTAGCCACAAATTTTGTGGCTGGAGTTAAAACCAAAGAATAAAACACCCTTTGGGAACAAGCTGCTTCAGCTGGATGGGAAGAGTGTTCTTTGGAGAGTGGTTACCATGCCAGTTACTCTGAAGTTCAACTGGCTGGCTGGTCAGCAAAACATGCTTCCTTTCACACAGAGGCATTAATTGCAAATCCTTTCCAGTTAGGCACTAAAAACTAGGCCAGCTGTAGAAGGGGGTTTTGGATGTCCATCACATTTCCCAGTACTCCAGCTTGTCTTGCACAGGTCTTAGTCTGCTCATCCATAGCTTATGCCCACTTTCCCAGTCTCTTTCTACTGACACAGGACAAATGCTAAACAACCTGTGAGTGTACCTGGATGACTGGCCAGCTCATAAAACATAGATTTTTATAGTGTACGTGAAAACAACTGCACATGGTTCTAAAATAGGACAGTTAAGAAGTTTCTGCAAAACATCTTTGCCTGTGCTACCTGATGGGACACAGCCTTGACACCAATGGAACAGCTCTAAAAAGGGCACTAAAAGGAGGAGCCTGAAGTAATAAATAGCTACAGCTCAAAATCCTTATCCTTCTAGCATTTATGACTTTTGTTCCAAATCTGGTAAAGGTTTCCAGAGCATCTGATTGGCCTGAAGAAGAAATCTTAAGTGTTAGAGGACCTTGTACATATTTGAGGAGACTTGAATATACAGTATTTTTAAGTGGGTCTGAATAAGAAGATGCAGAGATGATTCTGGAAGTAGCTGTGCTTTATAACTGGGGAGTGTGAGGGGAGAGCATTGTACAGGTGCATGTTAGCTGTAACTAGTTCCTGTTTTCACTTGCCTGCTGAGGTCTAATATTTCCTGTGTATTGTGCCCTTTAAACAAGACCCTTTGGTGTACCAGTCTTGTCCCTTATATCTTAAAAGTATGATGTTATTGTTCCATGACATTTAGCAGAACTAAAAGTTGCATATTAAAAGCACATTTCTTACATGCCAGTGTCACTGAATCTACATTATGTCTAGCCCAAAAAGTTGTGTAGAAGAGTCATCCCCATCCCTCTTCTCCAAATGGCAACTTTCATGGATGGTCCTGCCTATGGGCATTGAGGTTCTGTTCCCACTGCTAACAAAAAAAACCCAACTTTTCCCAGTCAGTCTCTGCACTTGTCAGTGCTGCAGCCTGGTGGCCTCAGCAGATGTACAAGGACTCCTTCACGTGCAGTGGGCTGTCAGCTCTGCAACCGTGTGCCAGCACAGCCACCAAAAGTAATTGGGCTTCTTAGAGAGGCAGTTTGTGACAGATGTACCTTGATCCTATGAAAAACTGAGTGTAATATTTTAAAAACTATTTCAGTAACAGCATTTCAAACTAAGTCATTTTATGAAAATATTAAATGGCCAGATTGATGTCACCCTCGATCTGTATTTCGGGTTACAAACAGATTTTTATAGTCTGCAAGACATAAATGCATTTAGAAGATTCAGATTTAATTTAAAGAAAACTAAGGGTCAGAATTTATTTAAAGCAAGGTTGCTATCATAACATCTTAAAATATTTTGAATGGCAAGCAGTAAATAAAGCTGTATGTTTGTTTTATGATCTAACATAATCAAGTAGTAGGAACATGCATTAAGAGAAGCAAGGCACAAGTTACATATAAGGTACACCTTGAATTTTCAGTAATTTTAATGTAAGTTAGCAAAATACAGTATTGCCATTAAAGTGTAAAAGGTAAAAAGATAACTTCATAATGGGATTTGGTGACAGACAGACTCACCCTAGGGGAAAGTCTTCCATAGGCAGCACATTTTCTATTAAATTGAGTTTTGTTGCTGGAAGAGGACGAGGGTGTGGGTTTGCAGAGAGCCACAGTGAGTGCAAAACCCACAGCCCAAAGTGCTGCCTGCATTTCATCCCTGATCCTCGGTGCAAAGTGTGTGAGAACAGCACAGGGTCACCTACAGGGCACTGCACAGGAAGTGGGGGATTTTCCTGACAAATGTTACAAGATACATCCTCTTCATGACAACCCTAAAATTAACTAGTAAGTCAGCTGCTGTCTGGGGACACGTAGCAATTTTGACTTTTTAAAACCATCCAAAATCAGGAAACTATGTCCACTGCTCAGGGTAACTCCTGATGGTTAACTACATTAAGGGAAGTTGGGTGCCTAAAAGCCTCCCAATGCCACCCCAGGGAAGAGAACCTTTTCAATAATACTCCAGAAGTGAATACTACCTTATTTATGCTAAGGCAGGAATTCAGCAAAAGTCCATGCTGAATGTCATACAGCAAGAGCACAATACTCTAAGCAGCACTATGATTAAATAGTGAAAAATCTGAGAGCTACCAGAAAAATACCTGCAGATAGCAGCAGTGCAAAAGGGAAGGAGAAACTGTATTTTGTTAATGAATAAAAATGTATTTTGCTAATGAGTTCGTGTTTTGGATCTGCACAAGTGATGGCACGTCAGCCATGGCACAGATTAGTGCTTGGAATCCCACCCCCACCCCTTTTTTTTTTTTTTTTAAGTCCCCTCCAGTCAGGCAGAACAGCCACCTGTACATTTAAGTACATTTAAGTAAGAGGACAGCATGCCCCACAAAAGCCTTCATCCTGCTGTGCTGAAGGTTCCATTAGCTGGACTCCCTGCTTCTCTGTGCTCTTATCCCAAAGACCTGGTGTCTGCAGGATCTTTGTGACTAGTTCCTCAAAGGCATGTTGCACTCCTTCCTGTGTCTTGGCACTGGTCTCTGGAGGAAGGGGGGGGGAAATTATCTTATTTGCAGGGAGTGTATTCCACTTAGTAAAAATTTATTTTGGGACCACAGAGAAGATGGGAGTGTTTTAATGAGTGAACCTCCTCTCCATTCTCTCTTGAGTTGAATAGGATAAACAGGAGCGCATCCCAGTCTGAAGCATCACATTTTTCCACCTAAAAAAAATCCACAGTTCCCCATTTTCTCCATGACGGAGAAATAGAAATTGTTCTCAGGTTGTGACAGTAAATCTAGAAAACAATGATTCCATAATGAAGCTGAGAAGCAAAGAATAGAGAGGGAATTACATATTGTCCCCTATGTGTTTCAATTTTTCCTAGAAACCTTTTCAAGAAGCTTTCTCTGTAGAAACTCAGTTTGTTCCCCATCTTTATACCTTCACATTGTACATTTTATTGTTGCTCTAAGAATATTGTCTTTTATGTAGTTGCAATGGAAACCTGGAAATGACAGATCAAACAAGGTCCTTATTGACATCAATAAGGAGAAAAATTTCAGTCTTCTGGGCTCTGAGTTTAAAAATCCTGCTAGTTTCAAGAGAATATAAAATTCATGCCTGTACAGTACATGCAGTAAAGCTGTTTCAGAGAAAAGTGCTGCTAGTTGCAGTCAATGCAGAGCATCTCTGCAAAAAGTTGAAACCTACATCCATGCATATGAATTACAGCAAAAGGGACCCATATTAATTAGGCTTTAAACACATTAAGCCATCAACCTGAAATACAATTGTACATTCGTGCTTAGCAATACCAAAATGAACATATGAACATAGAAGTTTTTGTCCCAGAGGTGCATACCTATAAAAAGCAGTGTTTCCTAGCAAAGTGGAGCCCTTCTTTTCTCTCTGCTTCACGATCAGGCTGCAGAGACAAATGAAGAACGTGACTGAAATAAGCTACAACACTTGCCACTTCTAACAAGTACCCAGAAAAGTACCACTGCAGAAATGAGGTTTTGTTGAAAGGAAAAAATGTCTGTACATATGTATTAATCAGCTCGACAGCTCAGTGCCAGGCTGGCTGTTAGGGGGTCAAACTGAACAGCAGCAACATCAAACCACAGAATCACAGTGGAAGGGACCCTCCAGGATCATCAAAATCCAGCTCCTGGCCCTGCACAACAGAGCCCCAAGAACCACACCATGTACCAAATCAGCAGGAAATGAATGTGTTGCTATGTTCTGACTCAACTAGAAGCAAGATACGTGCCAGAAAGGCACAGTAGTCAAGTCAAAAAGGCCTACCAAAGGTTCTGAAACTGAGCACACTTGGAAGGGGGCAGAGGAGAACCCAGCTCAGAGAGCCACACTGAAAGCCTCTTGTTGCAAGGCAAGAGCAAAGCAGCTCACTGTTCGATAGGCATCCAAATGTGCCAGAACACCCTAGAAACAAACAGCAAGCAGTGCACCTCACAGCCACATAGATGCACACTCCAGAGCCATCCAAAGAGCTGAGCTCCCCTTCCCCACCACGTGTCAAAACAGAGTCTGGTCAAAAAAGCAGCAGCTGTGCTGCAGTTAACTTCAGTGTCAGACAGCAGTTTTTGGGCAGACCCTTGCACCATCTTAATGGAGTATCATCAACTGCATCTCTCCAGGAAAGTTTCCATTAAAATCTTTCACAATATCTGCTTCTAAAATGATAGAAGCGAAGCCTTCCCAACTAAGCTGCAGACTGTATTACCTCCTCACACAACAGATGTGTTATTTACAGCACTTACCTGACATTGACATGCTCTGATGAGTTAAGTAATCCAGGGCAGAATGTAAAAGGATGCGTTCCCAAACTGACCTTACCGGTTTTATTGCCAACCAGCATCTTCACAGCGTTGCTGTTGGTGGTGTACATTTCCAGCTCATTCAGCCATCTCTGTAGTCCTGTGAAAGTGTCTTTTCTTGTAACATCATACACTGAGAACAGAGGAAAAGGAGCTTAGCAGCTGTAGAGTCCTGGACAATGTTCACTTCATTGTGACAGAACTTAGTCCACACTTCCTAACTACTGCCCAGAAAAAATAAAACGGTACTAGAGAATTTCAGAAAGAGGCATCAACCATATACTCTTCCCAGAGCTGGAACACACTGGGCTGTGGTCACCCAAAGTCACTTGAGGATTACAGAACACAAGCACCTCTGCAAGTGAAAATCAGATTTACCAAGAGAAATATTCTACCTGTTGGTAGTTCTGAATTTAATGTGTAAGTACTTGCATACACTGCTGCTAAAAACATGGACTGAGTTAAAAGCTACTTTTGGGCACTGGTAACTTCCTAACTGTATTTACATAAATCACTAACGTTTAAAAATCATAGATAGAGTATTTTGTACAGCAAGGTAAGGGTTAGCCTTCACAAACCCTGAAACTTAGAATCCCTTTGTTTTCTAATTGCTGTTGTCACACAGAAAGGGCCTAGCCATCTGTGTACAAACCTCAAGTGTTACCATAATCACAATAATCACATCAATAGTTTCTGGGGGGGAAAGAAAAGTAAAAACATCATGGGGAAAAGAACACAACACAACCCCTGATTAGCCTTATTACCAGAAAACCACCAAGGTAATAACTACAAAGCTAATAATTCATCCACTCGACAGCTTGCAGCATGACATCTGTCTTTTTAATTTAAAATATTTTGAAGCAGCAGTATTTCCTGCCAGTGGTTTTGCATACTCAGTGTTTGAGCTAATGAGCAGTAATGTTGTAAAAACCATAATTATTCCTCTGCTTTTCTCAGACAACCTCCTTTTGTAAGGACATGCACATTTAGGAGAAATAAAGACCACAATTTCTGTAATCATGCTTTTCTTCCATTTACTTCGTAACCAAAACAACTCCTTGAGCTCCTCGGTAATAACTGGGAGTCAGTGTTCTAAAGCGCTTCTGTCCTGCTGTGTCCTATAGAGGGAGGGGGAAAAAACCCCAAACACACAACATCAAATACATTAAGAACAAAAAAAAAAAGGAATTTTAAACTAAAAAAGATGAGCAAATTTCAGATTTTCCTGACCAGTAAGGATACATGAAACATTAAGCTACGAGAATGAGGAAAGCAGTCAAAAAACAGCAGCAGCAAATGGCTACGGGTAGAAAAGCATGGAGAGGACTTGATGGAAAGTAAAAAGGATAAGCAGACACCTGTAACGTGAGTGAGACAATAGGAAAGTAAAAGGGACTCTAGAGAAATCCATAAAAGCCAAGCAGCCACACAGCTAGGTGTAAATCCAGCTGAACTGAATGAGGTGAGGAATAACTGATTTTCCAGTGACAGACTCTGCAGGAAAGGAGACAGAGCGGTTCCAAACATCTCCCGTTGCTCCTCTACCACAAGGAAGACAAATCTAGTTGGACAGAACTACTTCAAGACTGCTACGAACCGAAATAGGTAAGAAATTTAAAATCAGTAGTTTCATTCAATTATTACTGCAGTATGTCTCACTTAAACTCATGAATGAGTAAGAATAAGCAAGGTACTAAGTACAACATGAAATTCAAAAAAACCCTCAAAACAATAAGGAGGCATCAAATGACACAAATATTTTTTGAAAAAAAAATTTATTTCCTTTTATGTACAGTTTACAATTGATGGACTAACAGCTATATTGTAATTTATTTATTCTTTGTTTTTAAAAAAAAAGAAACTGAAATTGGGAATATACGCACCTAATTTGATTCATTGTTACTAAGGAAATTGTACTTTAGTCCCAATTACTTAATTAGTAATGGCGTTTTCTTTTTCAAACACCTATGACCATACACATAAAATCTCTCCTTCCTAAGGCTCTTTCATTCCACTTAGAAGAATTAAATGTTTGTTTTATATTATAAATAATCCTGATCACACAGCTGCAATCTGATTTCAGTCTGCAGATGCTGAAAATACAGCATCGGGAAGTTCAGGACAAATGCTCGAGTTTCCCAGTAAATCTGAATGAACCTCTAAATAGTTCAAGAACAAGGAGTTCTTTGGGTTTTTTTGCAAGCTTTTAACCAAAATAAAGCATCTGGCGTAGCACACACACAGAGTTGCTACACAGCCCCTACAGGCGATCATCCAACTCATTACCCAGAGCATCATCACCTTTCTGCGCTCTACTCGACTCCTGTGCCTCTGGGTCACACAGGCAGGAACGCCTGCTAACATCTCCAGCAGTTTAACCCTTCCCAGAGCCTCTGAGAAACAGCACGACAGAGCAAAGTCTCTACTAGAACTGAAGGAAGTCCCAAACGTTGACTAATGAAGCCTTTAGAAGTGATTTTATTTTTGCCTGCAACTACTGCTGTACGATCACGACAGACACTCATTCTACACGCACTGCAGCCTAAGTATATGATCTCAACATGCAGAAGACTTCAGCAAAGAGAGAGGAGGAGGAGGAACAAAGAGGGAGAGGAAAAAACCCACAAAAAGAAGCTCTCGAAGCTTGTACATCTCTCAAAACCCAACATATCCCCATCTGTCCGGAACAAGACCTACCCACACGGCCAGCTGTACTGCACGGCCCTCCACAACCATTTTCTTCACTTTAAAATCAACACCTAAGGCGTAAGAAGGGGAGGCTCGTCAGCAGAACTGTCGAGTGCCCGCCCTGGCAGCCGCCTCCTGCCGCCCCCCGCGTCCGCACGATCCCGGCTCCCCACCGGGACCCCAACAAGAACAACCCCAGCCCGCGGGCGGACGCCGGGCTCACCGACGGTGGGCTTCAGACCCGGCTCAAACGCGCCGTCCGCGAACCTCCGCAGGAGGCTGTGGGGAGAGAAACCGCGGGCTCAGCCCCGGAGCGCGCTCGGGGCCCCCCGCGCCGGCCGCGGCAGCACCTGGACTTCCCCTCAGCGCTGTCCCCGGCCAGCAGCAGCCTCAGGGTGAGGCCCGCAGGCTCCATCCCCGCACTGCACCGGGCCGGGAGCCGCGTCGGAGCAGCGACCGCCACCACTGCACACCCTGAGCCAGCCGCTCGCTCCTCTCGGCGGTCCGGCCCC